>JAEIFX010000527.1:0-31585 GCA_018904325.1 Drosophila murphyi | reverse complement strand
TAATGCCTTAGCGTAGTTTTCATTGGTGACTGGAAATGCCTTCACGCACTCCAGTGCAGCACCCTTTAAGCAGTTGATAGTTAAACTTCTCAATGTTTGTTATTTGCGCTCCTTTCGCGATTTGATTAAACGAGCAAATTAAGTTGTTATATTCCAGATATTTGCCATCGAATGTGGGCAAGGCCAAACAAGGCAGACGTGATAGTTGAGGATGGTCAGCAACGTGTGATGTAGCGTCATCACCGACTGTACTATTTAAGTCTTCACCAAGCAATTTCTTAATTGCCAACTTTATGTGTACATACTCGTAGTTGTCTTCCAGTTCAGCGCGCCCATTATCATTTGGATCCAGAGATTATATTTCCGATTGAATAGCCAACGATTGCTTAAAGTACGATTCCAAAATGCCTAAACGACATTGAAGACTCGCAGGTGATCTCTTAGAAGAATCTCCAGATTGTCCATCGACCAAGGTTTTAATGCGGGAAATGTTCTTTTTGATATTTGCGCGCTGGCGTCGGTAGTCTTCCAAGGAATGCGACATATTTACAGATGTTTAATGAAATTGAAGAGAATTTGGCGCGGAGCTTATGTTCTGCTTGACGCGCCAAACGATGAAAGTGATTGTTTTGTGTATGTGTGTTTATGAACTACAACAGTATCGATCGCAGTTGCAGCTCTTACACAAACGAAAGAAGAATGAATTTGGGAAGGCAGCGACTGAAACGACGATTGCGAGCAGCGCACTGGCCGTTTTAGCAGTAGCGAAATATGCAATAAGAGCAGCGACGTTGTGAAAGAAGACGATCGAAAATTTACCGAAAACTAACGGCGAACAAAGTAGACGACGAGCGAAAACGGCGCTGACAGTCAGCGAAACGAATATAGAGACACAATGCAATAACCGTTACTTGAGTTATGTGCATGTGTGTGATTTCTGCTGCGACGAACTTTGTTCGGTTAACGATTTTTGCATTTTTTTTGACACAAGTTTGATGCTTTAATTGTTGCTACCAAGCAATTGGAAGCCAAGGCGAATTTGTTTAGTTTGTACATGCGCGCAAGCGGAATTTGTTGACGTTACAAAATGTGAAATTGTCCAATTGTTTATTAATAATTTGTTTAAACACAAAATGTTCGATGCATAACGCGTTTCTTATGCAAACATGAAACTTCAGATCTGGGTGGTGCTTAAACTATTTAATTTAGCAAGTTTATTTATGACCGAAACAAAAGCGCGCGTCTGACTTGCTTGAATCTCCAAGTCGGACTCTTCGATAGTGGAAACTATCGATATTTACTAAAATTACAATGTAGTGTTTACATAAGTGAATAAGATTTAACAGAGTTATGTAAAGAAGCGATAAATTGACAAATTAACAGCTGATCATTCAATATCAGTTGCATTCAAATTAGTTTGACCTAAGAACTTTATTAATCATAAGCTTAGGTTAGGTTAGGTTAGGTTATATCGGCTGTCAGCCCTATGGACTGACACGCTTAAGCCACATTTGGCCCATTGTGATACCGAAAGGGTGATCCTCCTGCAGTCGTGCCTTCAAAGCATTTCTAACATTCAAAAATTTGACCAGCCAGATGCGTTTATGAATTTCGCTATCTTGGCCGGTCTCATGTGTCGGAGCTCCGATAAATCAGTTAGGGAGTAGTTTCCCAGGATTTCCAATCTTTTCCTAGCCAGTGCTGGGCAGTGACAGAAAAAATGTTCCGGAGATTCCACTTCTTCCTCGTCTTTGCAGCTTCTGCAAGTCATTGTATGGCACCTGGAGTCTGTTGGCATGGATGCCGGCCAGCCTGTGCCCAGTTAGAGCCCGGATCACTGCAGAACAGTTGATCCGACTTAACGCAGCGAAGAGTTGCGCTTGGAGTTTATAATTGGCCATATCTGGCGTGCTATACGGGCACAGGTGGCACTTTGCCATTTTCTACATGACCTGCGCCTGTACTCCTCCTTAATGCTGAACGTAGGTAGCTAGAGGCATACTTATACCTTCCTTGTCCGCGAGGAGTGATAGTATAGTACCTTTCCCAGCTAGCTCATCGGCTTTACAGTTGCCTTCAATGTCCTGGTGGCCAGGGATCCATATTAGGCTAATAACATGCTGTTTAGCCATCTCGTGTAGAGATTTGCGACAGCTTGTTACTGATATTGAATTTTAAGATATCGAGCTGATGGATTTAATTGCTGCCTGACTGTCAATATACATGTTTATATTGCTGGGGTTAACTTTTGAGCCTTTCTAGGCAGTCTATAGCTTCCTTTATGGCCAGTACCTCAGCCTGAAAGACACTGCAGTGTGTTGGAAGGCTGAAGGATAACTGTATGTTGAGTTGCTCGGAGAAGACCCCTCCGCCTACGCGATTGTCTAGTTTGGAGCCGTCTGTGAAGAAGGTTATGGATGCCTGTGGACCGGGGGTGCCATGAACCTATTCCTCCCTTTGCGGGAAGTATGTATTGAAGGGAGATTCCCTTTGTGCTACTGGCACGCAGTAATCTGTTTTTGAAGGGATGGTAGGCTTCCCTTCCAGGATTGAGGCATGGCCAGTGCTCTGAGTAGCCCAGGAAGGGGATTCTCTGAGTCTTATGGCCGTGAGTGTTGCATTTTCCATTCCTTGTCTTTCCAGACATGTGATGTCCAGGATAGCGTCCAGCGCCTCACTAGGTGTGGAACGAAGCGCCCCTGATATGCATAGTTCAGCCATACGCTGAACTTTGTTCAGTTTAGAAATGCTGGTTTTCTTTTTAAGGCAGCGCAACCATACTGTGACGCCATACAGAAGTATGGGTCTGACTATAGATGTGTATAACCATTGAACGATATTTGGGGACATTCCCCCTTTCAGCCCAATGGATTTCATACACGTATATAGAGCGACTGTTGCCTTCTTAACCCGTGTTTGGATATTTAGGTTCCAGTCTAGTTTCCTATCCAGTGTCAGTCCTAGGAAATTGGCACTGTTGTTGAAGATAAGATTCACATTATTTAGTCGGGTTGGGACAAGAGGAGGGACCTTGTAATTTCTTGTGAAAAGAACCAGTTCCATTTTATTTGGGTTTACCCCGAATCCACTCTCCTTTACCCAGCATGAAAGTATATTTAGTTTATTAGTCATGAGGTCACAGAGAGTTTGTGGGGCAGCCGGGGACTCCGACATAAGCCTGGGGTCAATGGATGCTGTGAGATGGAGACTTATTAGTCGTTCCAAGGTCTTTAGCATAAAAGATGACAGACTGATGGGTCAGAAATCTTTGGCGCTGGTGTGCGATGGCTTCCCAGTTTTGGGTATGAAGGTGATTTTTGACTGAAGCCATGTCGGTGGGATGGGGCCGGTCTTCAGAATCTTCCCGAAGATCTCATGTAGCCAGTTTATGGCTGAATTTCCCGCCTTTTGTAGTTGGACTGGGCTTATTTGATCTGAGTCTGGAAATTTGAACTGCTTGAAGCTGTTTACTGCCCACTTAATATTACTTTTGTGTATAAGAGTCTTCAAAGATTTGTTCTCTATACAGTTGGTTTCTGCGCACCTCGGGGTCTGCTCGGAGCAGCCAGGGAAGTGTGTTTTAAGGAGGATTTCCAGTGACTCTTCACTGGAGACCGATCAAGAGTTGTCATCCTTTTTCAGGTAACTTAGTGTGGGTGTGGTTTTTGATAAAACTTTCCTAAGCCATGCAGCTTCAGTAGTTGAATCAATATCCGTGCAGAAATCTCTCCAAGAATTCCTTCCTTCCCGTCTGGTGGCTTTTTTGCATTCAGCCAGACTTGATTTGTATTTTGACCATTGCAGGCCGTTGTTTTGCGCTTTCGCTGCATTGAAGAGAGACCTGCAACTTTGTCGAAGGACATTTAGTTGAGGTGTCCACCTTGGTGGTTTCTTCTTGTGTACTGGCTTACTGTTAGGATAAGCTGCCTTAAAGGCTTTATTAAATGTTGTGGTGAAAGTCTCTGTGAGATTGCGGAGATGAGCTAAGTTGTCCGGGCCTTTGGGTGGGTGTTCCGAAAGGGTTCGGTCAAGTTTGAGTGTGGTGGGCGTTGGCGCCGCAGCCTATAATTAGGCCGATTCTGTGCTTCTCGCACTCCTGGACGAGGGATCTTATAACCACGTCTGGTGGCGGGCCGGCGCTATCGTAGGCCATCTAGGCAGACAGTAGCCGTATCGGAGCTGGCTGGAGCTCAAGGCTTACCGCTGTGTTGTCGGCATTGCTAAAATGATGAAGCAAAAAAATATTTAGATGTTTTTTCGCGAGGATGCAAGTGTGTTTTTTAAATTCATTTCCAGTTACCAAAATTTTATAATCTTTGTTACCTAGTCCGGAAACCTTTCCTCCAATCACCCAAGGTTCTTGGACTAGTATTATGTCGTCTCCGCCTCCAGCCAGGCGGAGCATTAGAGCAGCGGATGCTGCTTTACTGTGGTGAAGGTTTATCTGCCGTAGTCTCAAGGACATCCGGAAATTCCACCCTCACCAGCGTGTTGTTGCTGTCGTCCTCGTCCGACAGGGTGAAGTCGTCTTCGTCCTGCTCTTGACACAAGGCCTTAAGGCCCCGAGTCAGAGTCGACGTGTCTGACGTATATTCAGGCTCCAGCTTCTCATCGGTTGCTTCGATATCCGCAGGAGAAACCTTTTCAGCCGTCTTGTTACAGACAACAGGGTATCCTCCGTCCGGTGCATCCGATTTATATACCTTAACGGTAATGGAGCCGAAACCGAAATTTAGCTCGCCCTTGGCGGCTTTGATAGGGGCCAGCGATTCCTTGTTAAGGATCAGCACAGCCTGACTTGTTGGCCCATCGGTGGCCTCAATCTTCACCACCCTCCAGTCATGGGTGGGAAGAGGGGTTGCATAATTGCAAAAGGTGAAGCACCTGGTCGGGTTCCTTTAAGGAGGCCGGGATCCAGATGCGTGCGCGAGGTCTACTCGGGACTTCGCTCCAGTCGACAGCGAACAGCTTCGCCCCGGGATAGACCTCACCAAGATTTGCTACGGCATCTTAATAAAAGCTCTACCGAGCGAGCGTCCTGGCAGGCGATGACCATCGTGTTTCCCTGATACCACCCAGCATCCTTGCATACCGGTGGTGGCCCAGGCGCCTTGCTTTGAAGCTTCAGGCAGTGGACAGCGAGGGCTCCTTCCACCACTTCCACTGATTCCTTGGGATTCTTCCGTGGCTCTGCTCTTTATGGTGTGGAGCCTCACAGAAATTTGGCAACACCTTCCTGGCCCACACCACCTTATTTTGCCAATCGGCTGGTGGGTTTGGCACTGAGTTCATAATAAGCTTAACATCAGTAACAATATTGTCAATAGTAATAATAAGCTATTCTTTGTTCGAATACAAATATTTACCAAAACATATGATAATAAAATATAAGAATAGTGCAGCAACGACACCACCCGTCGAAAATGAAGACAAAGCAACAAAGCGCCAACGAATTAAGGATGTTCCCTACACTGAACGCTTGAGGACAAGCCAATTTCTAAAGGATAGGGAATTATCATACAGCATGCCAACACCGCAAACGCACTTTCTGTTAATATAATCATAGCAGGTAAGATAAGATAAGCATAAACAAAGAATGCAACTACCAAGAGACCCCTACATAGATGGCAGGTCAAGGTATCATACAGCATGTCAACACCGCAGACGCACTGTCTATTAATAGAATCATAGCAGGCAAGATAAGATAAGCATAAACAAAGAACGCAATTTTATTTGGACTTCTACTTCGAGTATATTTTTGGTAGTAGTTTAAAGGTCACGCACACACATATGCTAATCATAAATGTCCATATATTTATAAATGTATCAATCAATAAAGTTATTAGAGAGGAGAACGTATTCCCTTTCAAAAATGCATTTGTGACAAGTATGTCGAACAAATATAGTAAATTCAATTAATTTTAATAGAATAACGATTTTTTTTTAAAGATATATATGTATTACATATGTTTCCTTTGCTAGAAGCATAGCTAATATGCAAATGTAGTGCAACAGAATACTTGATACGTGTAAGTGATGTTAATTTTGACGTATTGCTGTTTGTCTTTAATTTTGGTCACTTTGAATCGAACGATTTCATCGAACGGGTCAAATTTTGCGATATTCAAATTATTTACTTTTTTAACTTTATATGAAAAATTATGTGGTAATACGATTATTTAAATTATAATTAATAATATTAATTATTTGCAAATAAGTTGTAATTCGCGAGTGAATATAGTGAGTGAGCAGAAGTTGTATTTATACAAACATACATGCAAAACAAAAACTTAAATATTGACGCGTTTTTAGACGAGAATAATTCACTTGAGTATTCGCTTTAAAAGTATTTTTCATGGCAATTTACAATTTAAAATTTTTTACAATTTTATTGTTTACTTTTATCAATTATGAACATATTTTATTTTCAGCTTTGGAAGTTAGGTAATAAATTAATTTTTTAATTCTTTAACGCGGTAGTTTGCGATTTATCACGTGCATAATAGCTCTGCACGACTCAAGTTATCGTTAGAGTTACATTGTTACACAATTCAGGAAAAATAAAAATAATATATATATATATATATATACATATATAAATATATACTTTATTATTATTTTTTTATTTTTTAAATTTATATATACATATTAATTATTACTATTATTATTATTAAATATTATTATTATTGGGGAATCTGCACCGCGACCTATTTGATCTATTGTGCCCCCTTCTGAGCTTATAGCTCCTCCATCAGCCCCAACTCCCGCACAAACGTGAGTATATTTATTGGGTTGAGGTCTTCCATGTCTTTGCAATCCAAGACATGCGCCCCTAGGATGCTGCTTCTTCTTCTAGCTAAGGCGAGACATTCTGCCAGGATGTGTATCGAGGATTCCTTTTCTCTTTCACAAAACCTGCAGAGATCGCTACTGTATATACCCAATTTTGTCAGGTGACTTCTTAGTCTACAGTGTCCTGTCAATAAACCGGTAAGTATCCTAAGGCTGTTCTTTCCCATGGTTAAAATCTGTTTAAATCGAACAAGATTATAACCACCTATGAGACATCTGGCTTGTCGGAGTCCTACTGTCTCCGACCAGCTCTGTTGCCGTCTCTGCCTCTCCTCGTTTCTGAGTTCTATGCCACAATACTGCTTGCTCGTCAGCCGCCTCATTTCCCGCTACGTCCCTGTGACCCGGGACTCATCGTAGGGTGAGCCTGTTGTGAGTCCCGAGTAGGTCTAGCTTTGAACGAACTTCATGGACTACCTTCGATGTTATCTTAGTCCCCATTATAGCTTTCAATGCTGTTTGACTGTCGGATAGGATGGATATATCCGTATTCCGATAGTTACGTTCTATGTTGAAGTGCGCACATCTCCCTATCGCACACACCTCAGCCTGAAATATGATGGTATGCATTCCCAAGGATTCATGGTAGACCCACCACTCCAAGGCCGGTGCCTTGATTCGTGAGTGATCCACCGGTGTACCATTTTGTGGTGTGCGGTTTCATGGGATGGACTTCGTTCTGAGTTGTCCATTCCCTTTTACTACTCATACGAACTGTGAAATTTTGCTCGAATATGTATTCGGCTACCATTTCGTCCCTAGGTTGCGTTAGTATGGGTAGTTCGTTTGAAAGGAGTTGGGCATCTTTATGGCTAAGGATATGGTTGCCCCCAACTCCTTCTGCCGATATCCTGAGAAGCGTTGCTTTCTGCTTGAGCCTTATGATATGGTGGAGTGCGCACGGTGATCAGCCGCGCCCTGTCACCCCATGCTACCACCCCATAGGTTAACAAGGGTCTTATTACCATCTGGTATAGCCATCTTAATATCTTTGCTGAGTTCAACCTCCATACACCAGTCATACGTTATCCTTAGCCCTGACATGGACAATGTCACAGAGTGATTCTTCAAATTTGCCTCGCGCTATGATAACAATGTCATCGGCATAACCTTGACATTGAATACCACTGTTAGCAAGTCTGTTTAGTAGTTCGTCTACTAACAGACTCCAGAGTAGTGGAGACAAAACCCCTCCTTGGGGACAGCCTTTAGTGGTTAGGACTGTTACAGTGCTATAATGTAATGATGCCGTGGCTTGTCTGGACCGTAGCAGTGCAAGTATCCATCTGCTGGCAGTATAGTCTAGGCCTCTTCTCTCAAGGGTAGCATTGATTGCATCATGAGATGTGTTATCAAAGGCACCTTCTATATCTAAGATGGCGCACTGTGCTACTTCCTTATTATATCCTCAAAGTACGTAGCAGCTGATAAAGTGCTGTGTCCGTGGACCTTCCTACTTTGTATGCATGCTGCGTTGGGTGCAGCGGCCTTTGTTTAAGCAAAGTGCTTCTGATTTTGTAGTCCACCAGCTTTTCCAACGTTTTTAGTAAAAACGATATTAAGCTGATGGGTCTGAAGGACTTTGGGCTGGTAATGTCTTTCTTCCCTGCCTTGGGGATGAAGACTACCCTAGCTCTCCTCCATGCGCCCGGTATGTATCCGAGGGCCTACTAATACTTTCCTGATACGGGAGAGGAGTATTGCCAGTCCCGTTTAAAGGAAGGCTGGCGATATGCCGTCCATTCCGTGGTACTTATAGGGCTGGAATGTTCCAATTGCCCAATTAAGTCTGTCCCTTGTGACTGTCGACTTGGCGCATGCCCAGTCGTCAGTTGACAGCTGTATCTACTTTCCCTTTCGATAGCCTCTTCCTGCAAGGGTGTGCTTCCTGGGAAGTGCGTCTCAGAAAGTAACACTAGTTTCTGCAAATTACTGCTCGTAAAGGAGTTATCCGCACGCTTCAGTGCTAAATTCACATCAGGCGTTCGTTTCGCCAGTGCTCTATAACTATAACTTGTGATAACTATGCTTTCGCAGAAGTTTCTGCAATTCTTCCGTTTGGCCATCCTTATCTCCTTATTGTAGGAGGTCAGGCTTTCACGGTACTGCTCCCACATTCCGCCTCTCTTTGCTTTATTAAAGAGGCGACGTGTGGTTGCGCGCTCTCTGGGTATACCAGATAACCCGTTGGCTAGGGGAGAGCCCTAAGGCCGACTTATAACCTTCCCAGTTGGTTTTCCTGGGGTTGCGACCTGGTGTACTACTATCCGTATTTAATTATAACTTAAATAGGATAGTTCTGTGATCAGACATTGATTTCTCTTGGGAAACGTGCCAGTCCTAGGGTGATGTCTAGCACTGGTGTAGATCCGACATTGCCTAATTCTAGATCATATTTGAATATAAAGTCCATTAGGCACTCACCCCTCAAATTGATGTCGCTGCTGCCCCATATCGTATGCTGCGCATTGGCATCGCATCCGATGAGAACTGAGATTTTCTGCATCCTGCAGTAATCCACCAATTTTTCTATTTCTGGTGGTGGGCAGGCGAAATACGCAGACACCATGGCCGTAGGGACCGCGCTGTTCTTGGTCTCTACCAATATGGGAACGCAGTCCCTAGTCAGGAATTCTGAAAGGATAGTAAAGTTAATGCTTTTCCTTACCATTATGCATGCTCTGGGTGCTGGATCTCTTCGATCCCAGACTGCCTTCGAGTCAGCCGTGTTCAGGCCTTTAAAGCCATTGTGCACCCATGGCTCCTGTATTAGGGCCAGCCCAAGGTGTTGCTTGGTAAACATCCTGGTTAAGACCGTCGAGGCGGCCTTAGCACGGTGGATGTTTACCTGAGCCAGCCCTGTGCCGGTGACTCTGGCCATCTATTGCTGGGAGGCTCCAGCTGACACGGTGATTGGGGCCTGAAGTTGCCCCCTGTCACCGCTGCACGTCATTTCGACGTCAGCTGCTACCGCATCCAGCAGCTCATCCGCCAGCTCCTGTGAGGACATGGGGATGTCTTCATCTCCCAATATGTCCATTTGGCAGAGCGTTTTGTCCGCCAACTCCTCATCTTCTGCGAGGTCCTCCACCGAATCGGTGGGCCGCGCAGTGCAACTGCTCTGAACTGCGGCAGGAGTGTCTTCTGTGGTTGTGGTGTCCACGTTGACAGCCACCCTGCCGCTTGGCTCAGACATAGGCTTAGCTCCAGATCTCCTCTTTAAACCGCTTACGGGGATGGTCCCGTAGCAAAAGTAGATCTGGTGCCCCTTCTCCACAATGATATCCTTGGACAGTTCGTCTGTCCCGATGACCAGGAGGGCTCCCCCGCCCTCGTTCCTACTGGAAATCACCTCCCATATGGCGGTCTCGATCCCGTTCTGGTTCCTCAGCAGAACCAACAGGGATTCGGTTGACCGATCCACACTTCTGGGGCAAAGCAACGCCCTCTTGGGGGTGGCCATCGGTGGAGTGAGTGCGCTGCTACGCCTCTTGGGGGCTGGTGCTGGTGCCGTAACCGCTTCCCTGGGCTCTGTGGCCTTCTTCAGGGCAGCATCAGTAGTGAGTCCTTGCTGAAGATACCAAAGGTACCACTTGACCCTTGAACCGCAGAGATTTCTCCGGTTCGGGTCATCCAACCCACCGGGTTGACCAAGAACTCTTCCTTCCTCTAAGGGCGCTGTTCGCCCTGCCTCGCAGCGTTCGTTGCTGGGCGTGGCGGTCGGGTTGGTCCGACCATCACTCTCCCATGTCCCAAAGCCGGAGTTTGTTGTGCATGCGGCACTCTCCTAATTGGTGCTGGAGCAGCACGGTGTGGAGGTTGGTCTACCACATGGGAGGGTCTTTCCCCGTCTAAGGCACGACCCTCTAGGTGTCTTGCGACATACTTCGCAGGGAGATCCTGCGCTATTTTTGTGTTTTTGGAATCTTTCATTAGTTCCCAGGTGCTGCGGAGAAATGAGTGTCGGCCCGGGCAGAGATGCGCATTACCAGGGTAAGGCTAAATTAGAAAAGGCGGTCGCCATTTCCCACTGATCCCACCGTTCGAGACTGGGTTAGTTTTTCCCCGGACCCCCAGCCAAGCTGACTCTCGGTACGGTTCGGATAACGCGTTAGTCTGGCCCGGAGTGAGATGTGGGGGATAGGATGGGGTAGGTAATTGTGAGGGGAGATAGGGGGATTGTGTGAGGCCATACCTTAAAGGCGGCAACACAAGCGCCTTGTCAGTACGATTGACAATATCGCACCCGCTGTTTGTCCGGGACTGCTTATTTACGAGGAATCTTGTATTATTCGCAGCTAACCTCCCCGTGGGGAGGCCATTCGCTATCCGCAACCCGCGACCCGCCTTGTGGCCTCAGACCAGGGTATTATTATTTAAAAGTATATAATTTATATTTACGTATATTACATTTTATTTAAAATCGATAACTTCAGTCGATTGTTTTTGTGCCAATTAACGACAGAGTCAAGGTAGCATTATAATAGATTGTATTTCATTTTATAAAATTCCATACTATAATTTATAAAATTAAACAAAGTTCAAAAATTTAGTCCTATTAATATAAAAATATATTAAATATTTTAGTGGTGTACCTATAACACATTAATATTAACAAACAAACAAAAAAGCACAATTCGCACTGGTAAAGTTTTTTGAAACGTGACTGTAACAACGATCAACCTGTAAGCACACATGTAAACAAAATATATGTAAATAAATAGAGTATAAACATAAGTATTATATTAAAATTAATAATTAATAATGCCACAATTAAGTAGACTAAGTGATTCACAAAGATTGCAAGCGCAAGCAACACGAAATAGGATTCGAAGTGAAAATTTTTAAGAAGAATTCAAAACAAACGCCCAATCCCAAAGAATCCGTGGAAGCAATTTAGAATATGGAGTCCATGAACAGGCAATTCACAGACTCCGCAGATCAGCTCACAGGCATCGAAGTGAAATTAGTCGACAAGGATATATGCAAAACACGATTGAACAAGCACAGAGGCGGACCAGTTTACAAATTATAGAACAGGAACAAGTGGTGGATAGTTTTCGGCGGCCAAATCAACGATTAAATACTGAAATTCGGAGAATTGAACAGAGGCAAAATACGATAGACCACACACGGAGACGTACGAATACACAAATTCAGCATGCTGAACAAATGGGGGACAGATCGTGCCGGGCAAATAGGCAACGAAATTTGGAAGTAAGAACAAACGAATAGAAACTAAAATATAAGTGGACCAGCACAACGTCGGACTAAATAATAAATTCGGCAAGCAGTCAGGCAAATTGGAGACAGAATCAAAACTATATATCTTCCGAGCAGACACACAATAGATTGGCTAGATAATTACATAGACTGGAACTTGAGCTGCGTAGTTTAATTAGATAAGAAAATAGAGCGCAAGGAGCTCGAGTACATAATAACAGTTTAACGTAGGCTAGCTGAGCAAAGTCGGCACACAGCCAATCGACAAAATGCAAGAAGATTGTCACGAGAAGTTACAGCAGCTCAACAAAGACCGAATGGATTAGAATAAGCGAGTAACCCCTCAGAAATAGCCCTTCATTACTTAGACTTCCAAATTACTTTGTTCAATTAAGTAATTAAACAAGGTGCTGACCAAGTTTACCCGTGCTGAAAGCGACTTTTGTTTCCACATCAAGTGGACAAAATCTGTAGAGAAACGACTTCCATTTATGAATCAATTACTCATTAGGGCATGAGCATTAGAGTGCAATAAAAGGAGCTATTGTGAATGTCCCACTTCCTACCGCCAATGTCGTTATATCTCTTCCCAGAGCTTTTCATGAAGCCGAGGCTGTTCAACTCTACCTCAAACGTAGAATGGAATATAACCATGATCTTATGGCTGAAACGATTAGACCTTTAAAGATCATTAATTCGAGCGAAATATGACAGTTCGTATGAGTAGTAAAAGGAAATTGACAACTCTGGATGAAGTCCACCCTATGAAACCGCACACCAAAAAAAATGGCACACCGATGGATCACTCATCAATCAGGGCACAGGTCTTGGAGTGGTGGGTCCTCTGGTATTCTACCATGAATCCCTGGGAATGCACACCAGCATATTTCAGGCTGAGGTGTGTGCGATAGGAAGAGGAGCGTACTTCAAACTTAAACTAATCAGAATACGGATATATCCATCCTATCCGATAGTCATGCAGCATTAAACGCTATAACTAAGACTAATACTAAGATAACATCGAAGGCAGTCCATGAAGTTCGTTCAAAGCTAGATCTACTCGGGTCTCACAACATCCCTACCCTACGATGGGTCCCGGGCCACAGGGACACAGCTGCAAGCAAGAATGGAGGCAGGGAGGCACAGGATCAGAACCGTATTGTGGCATAGGGAGACACATTATACGACTGGAACTTAGAAATGAGAAGAGACAGAGGCGGCAACAGAGCTGTTCAGAGGCAGTAGGAGTCCGATAAGCCAGATGTCCCCTAGGTGGTTATAAGTTTGGTCGATTTAAACAAGTTATAACCATGGGAAAGAACAGCCTTAGGATACTTACAAGTCTATTGACAGGACACTGTAGGCTAAGAAGTTACCTAACTCAACTAGGTATATATATTAGCGATCTGTGCAGGTTTGGTGAAAGAGACGAGGAATCCTCAATGCACATCCTAGCAGAATATGTCGCCTTAACTAGAAGAAGACGCAGCATCCTAGCGTAACGTTTTATGGGACGCGACTCTAACAACGATCAGCCTGTAAGCACACATGTAAACAGCTGATCGATAATGATGCGTTGGCCGAACCATTCACAGCTCTTTGAGACCTAATTAGCAACCCTTATCGGTGACCTAATTAGCAACTCTAACTCAGAGCATCTGTAGGTAGCGACGTCCACACAGTTGGTTCCGACCAATGCATTTCATTTCTGCAATTGACGACGTGCGCAACAATATTCTTATTGAAAAAGAACTTGACGGCATCGTCATATTAAAGCTCGTTTTATAGATATTCATTGAAAGAAACCGATACTAAAAACGGATACTAAAAACGGTGAAAAGTGCATCCCCACCAATATTGGATAGAAATTGTGTAAATATATTATAAAAACCCGGCCTAGCATATTATTTAAAATATTTTTCAGCGCCGAAGTCTGGAATCGTATGTGAGCGTCGGTTGACCGAATCATCCTGAAGAAATAGTGACCGCATTACAAAACTTCGATTATTTAGGACTGAACTCTTCAGGGCTACACAACTCTACGTTTAATTAAACTTTAGTTTAAATTAACATAGAATGAATTTGTGAGGAATTAATATTTAATTTTATAATGCATTAAGTTAACTTGGTATGTATATATAAGTGATATCAGCTGTTATTGTCTAATCCGTTTTGAAGTTCAAGCAGCAACGTCATCCGTCTTCAGGCCTGCCGACTACGATGGACTACTAACACAGCTGTTTTGGTGCTGTAATTACGGCGCAACCGCACTCAGAGATTGTAAGTTGTAAATAAAACAACCAACTAATAATGACCATATAACAGATATGGCATACAAAGACGTATGTAAATACCTGCCCGATTTAGTTAAGTCAAATATATATATATATATATATACGTATGTAATATATATATATGTATATATAGCCAAGGGCCTTTGTAGCATATGTTTATTATTGAATATTTTTAGATCGTAATTAAAGAAAAAGAAATTGAATGAATTATTCGTAATTAGGTACCCCCAGCAAAAGCACCCACCCCATTTTCCCTGCGCGCAGTCGACCCTGTAGGCAGAGTACGCCTCAGGTTGCTGCACACTTCAAAATGTTCGTTACATAAATAAATGGCGCCCAACGTGGGGCTACGAATAATGTAGTACGGTTACTTCTTCAACTGACTGTCCGAAGTTGGTATAGCCTCATTCAAATCCCCACAAAACCGTTAACATCTCTGAATTCTCGTTTTCTTCAAATCAAATTAATTAAAAACTATTCTTAAAATTAAAATAGAATCAGTAATTGGTTAAGGGTAATCACGATTCACCTTTCAAGTTTCTCGAATAGTTCGTGGTGGCCATCGAAGTGGTGCTACGCCTAGGAATAGACCTAATACCAGATCAAATAACCAACGAAACAGCTTACAGGCCTACTACTAATTTTAAATGCTTCGCTTGACCATGCTTTCTGAACAGCGAGTTCAGCAACTTATTTCAAACTCGTTAGATACATTTCGAGCCAGTATATTTATCAGTTTAGCTATAAGAAACCGTAATATCTCTAATAACCAGAAGGAAGCTCAAATTGGCATGTACAATTCTCTGGATCCTTTAATGAAATTTTTGTGTTAGATTTTATTTACCAATGCCTGAACGGAAATCGGAATTTGCTTTATCAATTTGCAAATAATCTGTTCTGAATTACAGTTCTACTGCCGGTTTCAAAGAACAAATAGTCGATATAATTGGTTTCAACCGATTCCTTGAGTGAGCGATATGGAGATCAACGCTCGGATGAGGAGCTAAAAGATTTAAACAGCGAAATGGAGAAAGTTTTGATTAATTTTTGGATGCTATCTGCTGATGCACTGCCAGAACCAATGACAGATCGGGAGTTAGAGGTTAATATTAAAAGAACTTTTTAGCCTGAATTGAGATTAGAACTACTTCAACAACTGAATGTCAGAAGCACGAACAATTTTCTGTTTAACAATGTAGTATGATTTCTTCAAAAGCAGAATATCTTAGCGCACAGAATCAATGAAACAAATATGCACCCGACCCATTGGTTGCATGTAAACATTGTTTCTCGCACCATCTGTCGCACGGCCTGAAGTAAGCAGATGTTATCATAGGCACCGTCGTAAATTAGAAAATATTAAGGCATGGTATCTGTAAGTCCATAGATAAGGATTGACTGTTTGGGTCAAATGTAAATAGAATAACTAGCCCAAAGCTAAGATTATCGTCTAAGAATTTTGTATATAAACCACGCATTTATCATGAAATAAACCACTACAAAAATCACTCTTTGCGTATTCACATTTCTTACAAGTACCGATTGCGGCGACACTTTGTTACTGGTACACGAACCGGTGGCATACCCAACACCCTTTTCAGCATACCCTAAGAATTGACAGTAAGAAGTCATTTCTTTCTACATTTTGTGACCCCGACTTTTGGAGTTTAGTTTCATTTGGCGAACTATCCATAATTGGTCAACTGGCGACCAGTCATTCATAATTTACCAGGTGGTAAATAAGGAGACTATTTAGATTCATTTGGCGAATCATAGACACACATTTGGTCAACTTGGAGACTTACATTCGAATTTGGTTAACTTGGCAAACATTTTCACAGAAAGAAATCCCTAGTTAACTTGGCAACTAGGTAACATAGATCGGCAAAAAAAGTTAACGTTATCTGATCACAAAAAGGACTACATAAAAACATATACGGTCAATTTGGCGACCAAGAAAAAAAAACATTTCCAATTTTGTTGAGTAGTATACCTTGACTAATATTCCGGTTATGAGTCGAGGCACAGCCTGTCGCAGTGACAAAAAAACCACCGAGTCAGGTATTACACTAAATAAAAGGAGAATTAAATAAACAAAGCGAAATGGATTCATCGAAGCTCAACGCGTTGCTGGACAGGCAACTAGTTATTGGCGAGGAAATTCAAAATATAATTCGATATTACAAAAAGGATCCTGTGGATCGGAAAGCAAAGCCAGGATATTTTCAAGAGCGCCTGAGAAGATTAAACAACCTTTGGGAGACTTTTTCAAAGGAAGAAAGTAATCTACAAGAAATTATTCACGGAAAAAAAAATTGAACGTAGCTATTTTTTGAATGAATACTATGTGCAAATAAAAGATTTAGTACTTGAATACAAAGAAATATTTCAAAGTGAAATAAGCTCAATGGAATTGGAAACTATGTCCGTGTCCACTGTGAACGAAGAATTGGAATTAGAACCAATGATTCATGAGCAAAATGTATTGCTCGACAGTTTAGATCGAATAATGAATAAAATGACTAATGAGACTCGCCAAGGTTTTCAAAAAGTCATAAGCCAATGTTGGCGTGAGATAAGAAACATCCACATCCAAATTTATAAAAAAATTCATGGATCCCAAAAAGATTGGATATGATGAGAGGATATATTTGGCAGCTGAAGATGCTGTTATATCAGTTCAAACCATGACAGGAGATTAAATTATTCAGTGACCTACCAGTACGTCTCAAATGCATACTGCTTTAGCTGGAGATTATCTAAAGTGGCAGCAACTTTTTGATATTTTCAAGAAAACGATTCATGAATCGACCTTACCAACTATTCAGAAGATGTGGTATTTAAAAAAGCACCATCCTTAACCGAAGGAAACTATATAAAAGCATGGAATATGATGCAAGATCGTTTTAGCAACAAACGCATTAATCAATAAACTATTAGATCAGCCAAATACCATTAATGAGGCGAAATCTATTAATTATCTATGATAACATAAATGAAACGTTATCTACGCTAAATAACATTGGGCTTATGACAGAAACCTGCGATCCAATACTTCTTTGCATCTTAACCACAAAGTTGGATCGGCAAACTCATATGCTATATGAACAATCTGTTTTAGACTCAAGAAAATTACAAGAACTGAGTCAGTTGTTGATATTTTTGGAGCAACGATTTCTTACATTAAAAGCCACTTGCAGTGGGGACAAGAAAAATGTAAGAACCAAGCAAAATATATGCGCATCAATTGGAACAGAATACATTTGCTATTTCTGTGAAAAACCGAACTATGCTATATTTAAATGCAATGAGTTCATTAAGATGATTCCAACAGAAAGATTAAATTGGGGTCAAAAACACAAACTATGTGTTAAATGTTTTAAGCGCGATCATACTGCAAAAACATGCCAGAGAAGAGATTGTTTTAAGTGCAATAAAAGACACAACACTCTTCTACACTTGGATGTCAAACCTGAATCCAAAACAACTCCATCGGCAAGTACGGTACAAACAAATTATGTACTGTTAGCCACAGCACGAGTCCTTATTGGAGGAAACAATGGACAAGTGATAGAATTTAGAGCCCTGCTCGACACAGGCTCGCAAGTTAATATCATATTGGAGAGGGCATTAAACATGTTGAATCTAAAGCACCAGAGATCTGAACTACACATTAATGGAATTGGCGGATGAACGCGAACATCAAAAGCACAAGTGAATGTTATGCTTAAATCACATTATAACAAATTCATCTCGATATTAGAAGCTATCGTACTACCTCACCCCGTAGCAGACCAACCAGCACAAAAGATCGAAACATCTCGGTGGAAACTCCCAACAAACATTAATTTGGCTGACCCCAATTTTGATAAACCTGGAAGAATTGACATACTTCTAGGAGGAGAATATTATTTTGAAATCATTCAAAATAGTCATTTGAAAATTGGAAGAGAAATGCCTAGGTTACAAAAAAACGAAACTAGAATGGGTCATAGCCGGAAAACTTCAAGATGCATCGTCTACAACAAGCACATGCTCAGTTCTGACTGAAGAAGATAAGGTTGATCAGCAAATAAAAAAATTTTGGGAACTCATTTGAAATGAAAACATCTTGCCTTTCGCCATTGGAAAAACAATGCGAAAAACATTTTTTGCAACACATCAAAATTGCAGTAGACAAGAAATTTATCGTCCGACTCCCATTTTTTTGGAAATCACTACAGCCCTAGGGGAGAGTCGTGATCTGGCAACACGAAGATTCTTTTGCTTGTGAATAAGGCGAGCTACATCGAATTCATGAAAGAATACGAAGCCCTGGGACACATGAAGGAAATGCACACAAGATAAGTAGCAAAGGCACGTTCTTTCATACCACATCCTTGTGTGATAAGACCCGATAGCTCTACAACATAGTTAAGAGTGGTTTTTGATGCTTCTGCAATTGCGTCATCCGGAAATTCGCTGAACGACTTGATGAACAAGGGACCAACTGCGCAAAATTAAATTTTTTAAATTTTGCTTCGGTTCAGAATGCATAAATATGTATTCACAGCGGACGTTTTAAGGATTTAAGTTAAGGGAAATCGTGTAGTAATAATAATGAATTACTACAAGGAATTCCAAAAGAAGATACAATTTCAAATGTTCAGCTGGAGGATACCGCATATTAAGACCCACTTGGATACCTAAATTAGATATTTTATTTGGTAAAACAGATATTATCACTAAAGATAAAATATCAGGAAGAGATGTCATGTCCGAAATCTTCCGAATTCTGGGACTCTTTTCACCAGTGGTCATGAAGGCAAAAATATTCATGCAACATCTAACAAAGGAAGTATTTGATTACAAAGAAGAACTTCCAGTGCATCTTTAAGAGGAAAGGAAGCGATACAGGGAGGAGCTGAAAATTCTTAACACTATTCAAGTGCCACGTCACATATTTCGTGGAAAATTACCTGTATCAACAGAAACTCATACATTTGTTGATGCTTCAGAAAATGTATTTCGAGCTGCCACATGTTATGCCTTGCCTGTCGAAAGCACCAATATATCGCTCAGCCGGCTAGCTATCGGCTCAGGGGTAATTCGACCGCGATATATTTGGCGGCAAGTAACAAAAAATTTTTATTCTCTTATAAATAAAAAAATCAAATATTTCCATCAAACCAGTCCGCTCGCTGCTGTGCTGGCTGTGTGGATGTTGTACAGCCTGCGTGTCCCTCACGTCCTAGTGATTTCTCCTATAAATTTCCTGGAGAAATTCCCTTACACAATTATTCCTTTCTCTCTAGTTTCTTATGCCCTCATCTCACCCAAACAGATTAATTTACCTCCTCATGTTCATTTTTTTCAGACTATTTAATTTACAACTCATGTGATATTTGTGACATAGTGGTCCGTAACATTTTGTTGGCCAACACTAAATTCGCTTATATATATTTGATACAATTTTATCTATTTACTTAATATAAAGCTTACAAAATATTTATGCTTTTCTTTTTTTTTCTTGTTTGGCTTGAAAAGTGCGCATCACTGAGTGCCAAAGTGGCACTGGTTAGGGCCGAACAGCTGTCATTGGCTAACTCTGCCGCAGTTAGGGCGGGAACAAACTCACAGGTGTTGATATAATCCGAGGCGTCTCAGAGTCTCCGGACTTCGACTTCCTGGTTCCTGAGTCCAGTTGTCACGGGCGATTTTCTCCTTGATGACGGCGATGGGTAGCTCCGCCTGTTGCTGCCGCCGGTTTGTATGTTTTTATGTTTTTATTTTATTTAATTTTACTTTAGTTTTATATTTATTTATTTTATATTATTTTATTTGATATATAATTGCTTCATAATTTATTCACAAATAATTTATTAGAATTTCTTTTTAAACCAGTGTTTTTGCAGTGCATGCGCATGCCGTCTCTTCTTCCTCTTTTTTTTCTCTTCCCTATTTTTCTGAAGATGGTCCCCCATCGATATCCCTCACCTATCGATCTATCTGCCGACCATTACACCACACTACGTTTTCGAGGTTCATTTCAGAGAAACAGGAGTGCAAAAGGAGGCTATATTTGTCCAACGTAGGCCATCGCCCACACCCTGGGATTATGAGCCTCATACTCGACTGACTGAGCTAGCCGGGCTCACACTGCTGCTGTAGGCCATATCTGAGATTTGGCCATTCTGGAACTCCAGAGGTACGCACATGCATCCACTAACAGTCTTTAGCCTGCCCATTCACTAATCCATGGAAATTTGTAAGTGACCACGGAACTTGGTACAGCGACTAGAGATGTTCCAAACGGAAGATGAATTCCGTCACCGGCATTACCTTCGGGTCTCCGTCGAAGATCGGGCCCCACCTTCGGATGTGATTAATCTCCTGCCTTGTATCTATCTATTACTATCTATCATTACCCGTTTGTTGCATCCAGCACGAATCGGGAACCTGTCGTTGTTCGGATTCCAACGCTCGATTATCCACGCAAATGTGAGTAGGTGCAGGTGGTCGATTAATTCTCGCCTCTCTCGCTTCTTGTGAACTTGAATCGCTTCTTCCTTTTTCCACTTTCGGGGATGAGACCACTTCCTTAATTTCTCGCCTCCATTGTCTCTTTATAAGCGCTCATTTACTGGGACAGCTATGCTCTGTAGTTCTCGTGCGCTTGGGCTATCGCTACATTAATTGCCGACTTCAGCTCACTGGGCAGCTCCACTTCGCTACTGACTTGTTGCGTTGTTGACGAGGTACCCGCTACATCTTCTCGGCTCCGCATTCCGACTGGATGAGAAGTACTCTCCATTTCTTTGGTGGGTTTGGTATTTTGTGCACGAGTAGTTGGACGCATTCTCTCTTGCTCTCTATCTCTCTGAAAGTCCCCGCTACGCCTCATTTTCCTCGATTGCCTGAATTATTATTAATTTTATATATATTTCAACATGCAACAAAAAAAAAAAAACGTATAATTATTTAATCCCCAATTTTCATAAATATATGTATATAGATATATATGCATAAATATGTATACGGTAAATAATTATCTGTACTTCTATTCAACCTCCAAAAATAAATTATTATATTATTAAATAAGCAACATATAAGCACTAACTCAATAAACATTGATTAAATCTGTGGAGGTATTAAATAAATAAATATTCAATAAATATATCAATAACCAATAAATAACTCAGAAAACAATTATATATAACATATAATAAATATTTGACTAACCTAATCTCTAAGTCAAAATTGTATTGTAACAATAATGTTGAGAACTAAGCTATCACTGGAATCAACTTATCACAAAAAACTAACATTCCATATTCAAACTCAGCACTCTCGAAAATACAATTTAAACATTAAGATGGGTGAGGTGAGGGTAACTCCGTATGACGCCACCTGCAGGTAACAATCAATACAACAAAAAACGAAAATAATTTAATATCACACGCTAAAACACTCCTTTATTTTTCTAGCTCGCCTACAATTGTTCCTCTCTATTCTGAAATATTTATTAATTCTATTGACAGCGCGCGTTCTTAAAGTCGGACAACGTTGCCAATCACTAAACAGTAATGCACGGATCGCGACTTGAAAACTCGACGTACTTTGTAAACCTCATTTCCTGGTATTCTATCTTTAAGAAATTTTAATTGGACGGTAAACTAATTATCAAATCCTATTTTTCTTTTTAGCTTCAGATTCACTTCAGTGGCAACGTGGCTCGGCCTTTTCCCCGGCTCACGGACCAGCTAAGCTTCCCTCCCGTCCTAGTGATTTCTCCTCTAAATTTCCTGGAGAAATTCCCTTACACAATTATTCCTTTCTCTCTGGTTTCTTATGCCCTCGTCTCACCTCCTCATGTTCATTTTTTCAGACTATTTAATTCACAACTCATGTGATATTTGTGACATAGTGATCCGTAACATTTTGTTGGCCAACACTAAATTCGCTTATATATATTTGATACAATTTTATCTACTTACTTAATATAAAGCCTTACTGTTGTTGGGGAATCTGCACCGCGACCTATTTGATCTATTGTGCCCCCTTCTGAGCTTATAGCTCCTCCATCAGCCCCAACTCCCGCACAAACGTGAGGATCTTTGTTGGGTTGAGGTCTACTATGTCTTTACAATTCAAAACATGCGCCCCTAGGATGCTGCTTCTTCTTCCAATATAAGACACATTCTGCCAGGATGTGTATCGAGGATTCCTCCTCTCTTTCACAAAACCTGCAGAGATCGCTACTATATATACCCAGTTTTGCCAGGTGACTCCTAAGTCTACAGTGTCCTGTCAATAGACCGGTAAGTATCCTAAGGCTGTTCTTTCCCATGGTTATAATCTGTTTAAATCGAACAAGATTATAACCACCTAGGAGACATCTGGCTTGTCGGAGTCCTACTGTCTCCGACCAACTCTGTTGCCGTCTCTGCCTCTCCTCGCTTCTGAGTTCCAATCGTATAGTGTGTTTTCCTATGCCACAATACGGTTCTTGTCCTGTTAGGAACCTTCCTGCCCCCATTCTTGCTCGCTCGTCAGCCGCCTCGTTTCCCGCTATGTCCTTGTGGCCCGGGACCCATTGTAGGGTGAGCCTGTTGTGTGTCCCGAGTAGGTCCAGCTTTGAAAGAACTTCATGGACTACCTTCGATATGTTATATCTTAGTCCCCATTATAGCTTTCAATGCTGCTTGACTGTCGGATAGGATGGATTCCGATATCCGTAGGCCAGCCTTGATTCGTGAGTGATCCACCGGTGTACCATTTTATGGAGTGCTTTTCGTGGACCATCGCTGTCAGACTTGTCCCAACTGTATCTACTTTCCCTTTTTCGATAGCCTCTTCCTGCAGGGGTGTGCTTCCTGGGAAGTGCGTCTCAGAAAGTGTAAACACTAGTTTCTGCAAATTACTGCTCGTAAAGGAGTTATCCCCACGCTTCAGTGCTAAATTCACATCAGGCGTTCGTTTCGCCAGTGCTCTATGGAACCTGGCGCCTTCGCTTGTGCCGACTATACTTTCACAGAAGTTTCTGTAATTCTTCCGTTTGGCCTTCCTTATCTCCTTATTATAGGAGGTCAGGCTTTTCACGGTACTGCTCCCACATTCCGTCTCTCTTTGCTTTTATTGAAGAGGCGACGTGTGGTCATGCGCAGCCTTTCTAGGCTGTCGTTCCACCATGGGGCATCTTTCCCAAGTACTTTTTCCCTACCGGGCAGTTATCCTCTATTGCTGGGAGGCTCAGCTGACACGGTGATTGGGGCCTGAGTTGTCCCTGTCAGCGCTGCACGTCACTGCACGATTTTAGCCGCGGCGCTGCGGTTCTCAGCCAGTTGGCTGAGGCCTCATCCAAGCACTCAATGACCAGGGAAACCGACCCGGAAATGAATGCCCAGAATGAGACCGCAACATCCCCACCAGACGCAATGACTTCGCCTATGATGGCCTCTTCCAGCACAGACAAGTCTCCGCGACTGAGCATTGCTCGTGGGAAATCCACGGGCAACACGGCCACCTTTACCTTTCTTGCCATATCCGCATATGACAATCGGGGCTCGGTGGGTGCTGGCGAGCTGGGCTTCGTGACCGCTGCACGCGATGTTCTCGGACGGAAGTCCAGGCCTGCTTCCTTCCGGCCGTCACCTTCGCCGCCCCGGGCCGTGAGCAGCACCCTTGGCCTCCGGGCACGCCCTCTTGGGGGTGGCCAGGTGGAGTGAGTGCGCTGCTACGCCTCTTAGGGGCTGGCGCTGGTGCCGTAGCCGGTTCCCAGGGCTCTGTGGCCTTCTTCAGGGCAGCATCAGGAGTGAGTCCTTGCTGGAGGTACCGAAGGTACCATTTGACCCCTTGAACCGCAGAGAGTTTTCCGGTTCGGGTCATCCAGCCCACCGGGTTGACCCCTCGGTGGTAGGAACTCTTCCTTCCTCTTGGGCGCTGCGCGCCCTGCCTCGCAGCGTTCGTTGCTGGGCGTAGTGGTCCGACCATCACTCTCCCATGCCCCAAAGCCGGAGTTTGTTGGGCATGCGGCACTCTCCTGTTTGGTGCTGGAGCAGCACGGTGTGGAGGTTGGTCTGCCCACATGGGAGGGTCTTTTCCCCGTCTAGGGCATGACCCTCTAGGTGTCTTGAGACATACTCCGCAGGGAGATCCTGCGGTATTTTAGTTCTTTGGAATCTTTCATTGGTTCCCACGTGCTGCGGAGAAATGAGTGTCCTCCCGGGCAGAGATCCGCATTACCCGGGTAAGGCTAATTAGAAAAGGCGGTCGCCATTTGCCTGAGCCCACCGTTCGAGACTGGGCTAGTTTTTCCCCGGGACCACAGCCAAGCTGACTCTCGGTATGGTTCGGATAACGCCTTAGTCTGGCCCGGGAGTGAGATGTGGGGGATAGGATGGGGTAGGTAATTGTGAGGGGAGATAGGGGATTGTGTGAGGCTATACTTTAAAGGCGGCAACACAAGCGCCTTGTCAGTGCGATTGACAATATCGCACCTCGCTGTTTGTCCGGGACTGCTTATTTACGAGGAATCTCGTATTATTCGCAGCTAACCTCCCGGGGGAGGCCATTCGCTATCCGCAACCTGCGACCCGCCTGGTGGCCTCAGCTCAGCCCCATCCAAACCATCCCACAAGTTCTTTAGACCAGAGATATAAAGCATACAAAATATTTATGCTTTTCTTTTTTCGTATTTGGCTGAAAAGTGCGCAGCACTGAGTCACAAAGTGTGCATCACTATGGCACTGGCTAGGGCCGATCAGCTGTCTTTGGCAACTCTGCCGCAGTTGGGCGGGACCAAACTCACAGCTGTTGATATAATCCGAGGCGTCTCAGAGTCTCGGACTTCGACTTCCTGGTTCCTGAGTCCAGTTGTCACGGGCGATTTTCTCCTTGATGACGGCGATGGGTAGCTCCTGTTGCTGCCGCCGGTTTGTATGTTTGTATGTTTTTATTTTTATTTATTAATTTCACTTTAGTTTTATATTTATTTATTTTATATTATTTTATTTGACATATAATTGCTTCATAATTTATTCACAAATAATTTATTAGAATTTCTTTTTAAACCAGTCTTTTTGCAGCGCATGCGCATGCCGTCTCTTCTGCCTCTTTTTTCTTCCGTATTTTTCTGAAGATGGTCCCCCATCAATATCCCTCGCCTATCGATCTATCTCGCCGACCATTACACCATACTACGTTTTCGAGGTTCATTTCAGAGAACAGGAGTGCAAAAAGGGAGGCTATATTGGGAGCTCAGTTAGTAGCAAAATTATAGAAGACATATCAATGAAAAATGCACCAACTTACTAATGGTCGGATTCAAGGATTGTACTATCGTGGATTAATTGTCCATTCGGGACAAATATGTTGCCACAAGAATTGGGACGATCCAGGAACTAAAATTACAAAAGCAATTTAGGCATGTCGCCTCGGAGAATAATGTCCTATCCAGAGGAATACCTGCTGCTAAATTCGCCAAAGATAGTATGTGGTTTTATGGTCCACTGTTCTTACTAAAGACGAGAGGTGGAAAACCCAAACCCCCAAGGATAAGTCAGAGATCCATAATGACTGTCACCAGAGAGGAGACATCATCTTATATAAAATTCGGCATAATGGCTCATTCAATAAGCTAGTCGGAATCATAGCTTAAATTATGCGCTTCGAAGGGAAAAAAGGCACACCAGCCAAATTATACAGTTCGATGAACTTCAAGAAACAAAAAAATTATTATCCGTAACATACAACGGAATGATTTTATGGACGACATAAAGCAAATTAAAGGACAAAGGAGCCGCAAAAAGACAGTGCAATTATGGCCTTAGCACCTTTTGGACCAAGAGCGAATCTTGGGAGTAGGAGGTCGACTTGAAGCAGCAAATCTCTCTTTTGACGCAAAGCACCCAATGCTATTACCATACAATGACACATTAGTAAAAATAATTCTTGGACAAATTCATAAGGAAAGTATGCATTGTGGTCCCCAAGCGCTGTTGACCATATCAAGACAGCAATTCTGGATCCCAAAAGGAAAAGGCATGGCCACAAATATTGTTCAAAATTGCATTAAGTGCACTAAATCAAAGCCGAAATTAATGGGTCAAATCATGGGAAATCTCCCACCACTTCGGGTCACACAAGCCAGGCCATTTTTTAACTCTGTCGTTGACTACTGTGGACCTTGTCAAACTTTGCACTGCGACAACGCAACAAATTTCGTGGGAGCAAAAAAACAAGCTTTAAGAGCAAAGCAATATTTACTGAAAAGGCTCAGTCTACAATAATTTAGAAATGCACTAGTAAAGGAGTTCAATTCAAGTTCTATACCTCCTCGAGCACCACATTTTGGCGGACTATGAGAAGCTGAAAACATCTGCCATTAAAATGTAACAACTGCAAATTTGACATGAAGAGTTGGAAACCGTCATAGTCGAGATAGAAGCGATACTCAATTCTCGCCCTTAGCCAAGAAAGAAGGCAGAGTAATATCGGTTCATTGGTTACAACAACGTTGGTTATGTTGTTTCTATTGCCACTAAAATTGGCACAATCGATAAACGTAACTCAATTCGGATCAAAACCTTGAATATTTTTTAAAGGATTGGAACAACACAACTAGCAGTAGCTGATTGGACGATAGTCGCCTACTTAGACTTATGACCCTACTATTCCAAAATTATTGAAGTACCTGCGTGCGGGAATGTATCAAAACTTCCGTCATATAAAAGAAGAATTATTCATGGAAAACATGTTACTGACTAAATCACGCAAACAGAGAGCACCATTGGACATCATGGAAACATCGCCAGTAGCTTGTTTGGTGTTGTTTACTCAAAGCGATTAAACCTTTTGGAAGACCAAATTAAGAATGTAATGATAGATGAGTCTGATTTCCATACGTTTCAATGGTACATTACTTCCAATCTTCAACGCATGCAAGGCGAGATCATTAATATACTGACTGATGTACGTCACAATACTGCAAGCCTTCTTCTAGTGTCACCACAGCAGTTAAGAGATCAATTTGACAAAATACGAGATCATTTAAAACCAGATCAAATGCTTCCTGTCACCTCAGAGAACATGCTCATGGCCTACAAAATGATGAACGCGGAAGGCACTGTAGTAGACAATCATGTCATCATTAGAATAACATTGCCGTTGGTATCAACCTCAACACTGGATCTGTACAATTTGATACCTATACCAGCTACAAGCAAACATGGATTTCAAGTGTTCAAGGTTCGAGCACCGTTCATTGCTATCAACAATTATCGAGATACATTTGTGGAGCTGTCTACGGAAGACATGGCAAACTGTCATCCAAGTTCTACAAATGATTTCATTTGCTACAGTAAAGAATCACTTTTCTCGATCAACATGAGCTGCGAAATGCAACTGTTCCATAACAAAACAGATGCATCATGCCAGATTAAAAATATCAATAAAATCATTATGGAAAAAAATATTAAAAAAAGAACCGTTGAGGTATTTGCAACAAAGAGTCCGTTAAAATTATCTACAGTCTGCACCGATGGAACATCAGATATCCAGTTACATGATACTGGACTGTTAACAGCAAAGGCAGGATGTACCATACCCAATTCACTAATAACTGTCAAGACAAAGCGTTATGGAAACATCATTGTTGCCTTCATACGCTCGATTATGGAGCCATGGAGGACAATAGCCCAACAACCAAATGACTAGATACTACAACAACAAAAGATATGAGTATCTTAAAACGAGCTTCAGCGAGCTCATACCAAACAAACGTTTTCATCTACCACACAATCCATCCAATCGAGCATCGAGCCGAAACATCAATCACACCCAGATGTGAACTTCCCGTGGAACTTCCCTTCACCATAAGATTAATGATGGTTGAATCTGCATTCAACGGCCGGGAGTATGTATGATTTCTTCAAAAGCAGAAAATATTACGCTGCTGATAGCGCACAGAATCAATGAAACAAATATGCATCCATTGGTTGCATGATAAAAACATCGCACCATCTGTCGCACGGCCTGAAGTAAGCACATGTTATCATACGCAGCAGAAGTCTGTAAGTGCATAGATAAGGATTGACTGTTTGTGTCAAATGTAAATAGAATAACTAGCCCTAAGCAAAGATTATCGTCTTAGAAATTTTTGGTTGGAAGATTTTATTTACCGGATCGAATTGCTTGACCGACCAACGCCTGAACGGAAATTGGGAAATTTGCATAATATTTTTACTATGTGGATCTGCATTACATTTCTATTAGCGGTTTCAAAAGAAAAACAGTCGGTCTAATTGGCTTTAACTATACGATGCCTTGCGTGGTGATATTGAGATCAACGCCCGGATGAGATAAAGATTCGGCTTCGTTTGTAAAATGGTTTGAAATCTATCCAGTATCATATCCTGAAATCACAAGCAATTGAGCTCATTGTTACTAACGCCGCTAATAAGCGCAATGCTGATCGTCATGCTGAAATGGCGTCGGTATATCGGCAAGCTTCCACAAGAAATTTAAGGCAATCTTAGTTGACACAACGTCAATCATATCGAACTGGTAAATATTTACGGCAACAGATCGAGTATATTTATTTCATTGATCTATTAAGCAATATGAAATCGTACATACTCAAACGTTGTCTATCATTTAACATGTGTGGCCTCTACGATGAACTAAGACACCATATCTTTATTTGACCCGTAATATCCTAATCATTGGGTGAGCCTGTCTCATGTACAACTCAGCATTAACCTCCTGGCGCTGGTATGCATCACTGCCTTTGTAACAGTCATTATCATGCTTGGCAACGGGCTGAAGTATCCAACGTTCATTGCTACATTGATGACGGCTCTGGCATGCATCTGTTTTGTGGGGCAGTTTGTTGATCTACTGTAATGAAAATCATTGTAGAACTGTTTACTGTGCATGTCTTTAATGAGCAGCTCCTGTATCTCGATGTGTGTGCTACTGGTTGACTCTTGTGAAATCCTATGTGTAATATCCAAATTGTCTGATTCTGTTGATATTTGTAAATCGATCTGTGGCCGCTGGCAGTGTCTCGCCTTACGCTACGCAGCAAATGACGTGCTTGAGCGTGTCTGACTCCAGAAACAACAGCAAGATGGCTGGAGGTGTCTGCACTGCACATGGGTCATAGAGTCAGTGGTATCACGTTTGTCGCAATATTCAGGTTTGATCAATCGGTGTGCCGGTACAGATGACAGCGATGAACGACTCTTTGCCAGGGCGAGTCGCTTCGACTGTGACCAACTCGTATGTTTACATTGGCAGATGTTTTCATGCTCATGGTCCTCGCGAACTTGGTGGTCCACTACTAGTGCATTTCTATTGACGCTCGTAAATGTGCTGCTCTTAACTTGCGTCTGGTAAAGGGATCCCGGCAGAGCAATGTTGGGAAGGTGACCGCCAATTTCGGCACAGCCACTGATCAGTATTTCTGTTGCCATTCGCTCCCGGAAGATCAGAATTGCTGTCTGTGATATGGGTGACGCTATGCCTGGTGTCAGTACACTAATCTGTGTGTGCTATGTGTTCTTATTTCACTCCCAGCTATCCAACTACCACTGTTTCACGGCTTTCCTTTAATCACAGCCCCAACATGTCGTCCATAAAATGGCTTTTTGAACAGTAATGCTATTTTCAACACTGTCAACTATGTTGACAACTGTAGCCACATGCCAGGCCTGGTCTCTGGTGACGGTCTGATCTGGTCGTGGAGCAGTGGACCTAAATACATACCTTGGCGGTGCTGGCAGGCTGGATGGAAATGCGGTTGGATCTCTGACGGTATCCACGATGGCAATCATGATCAAAACCGTGTAAAGTTGTGTCTTCTAATTTTGCTGACTCCCAATGCCTCCTTTCTCATTTCAAATATTATGGTCGTATAGACAGAGCGAATACCGGAAGAAGACAAGAACGACATCTCTTTCTTAAAAATTTGTTTAAAGAGACAAATGACGTGAACAATGGTGAAACAGTGATAATAAAACCAATAGGCAGAAGTGAAGATTAATATCTATTTATACAAACCGACGGCAACAACTGGGCACCATGCACCAGTGAGTGTGGTAAGCAGTTTCAGGGTCGGGTCAGTGATTCTCCTTCAGGTTAACAGTGGCAAGCTCGGCTGACCGCCTGGTGATGCCTTGCTGCGCCTGGAAAGCCAGAAAAGGCATAAATATTGCAACGTGCCTCTCTGGTGCTCGTGGGGATGAGGCGACTGAGCCTGGCTTGTATGGCTTCCCAGGAGTAGCTGCAGTGGCCTGGATTCTCGGCTGCAGTACGTCAATCACTGTAAGCCTGTGTTGCACCTTTTCTCCACCGTCAGGCAGGTGCAGCTCAGCGCCCAGTCAGTGACCACCTCTGCCAGCAGTGCTGCGCCCAGAAAACCTGTGGGTATGCCTGGGCTGGAGAACCTGCCAGCCCTGCAGCACCAAGCAGGTAAAAATGAAGGTGTGGACACCAGCGAGCACTACCTTGAACCACCGCAAACAATCATTGCCTTCACGAGACTGTCTGCCTGAGCCACAGGCGAGATGGCCAACGCCAGCCTATCAGCCACCCCAAGCGCTCGGCCCGAGCCGGGAAAGGGGCCTGGGCTCCGTCCAGCATGCGTGCAGCCCAGCTCACAGCAAGCTGATGTCATATGCAGATGACAGAAATGAAGGACCATCAGAGCGAGAGATCATGACACGTCGAGGTGGTTTCGAATAGCAGACCTCAGCCAACATTCCTTCATCGTGCAGTGACGTGCGCTCAGCCCCAATCTGACTCCCATGGATGTACCCGAAGGCCCATGTGTTTGGCCACAAGCCGTCGCCTCTTCCAACTCGGCGGCCAGCACCAGAGCCTCTATAATGGGGAGATGAAGGCCAAGCAGAGCCACGAAACCAATGTACTCAGTGGCACAACCCCGCTGGCAAAGTGATGTTGCTTTGCTCCACAAACATTGCAGAAATGATGTTTTTAACCTCCAGGAAGCACCTGGAAAAGGAAAGTACAATCAACGGCATACTTAAGCTGCGATATTACGCTACTGATAAACAAGGCTATGCCCTTCAGAATGACAACGAATGATAAAATACAGAAGATATCCGCACCTGCCAACAATGGCCCTTGAGCGTGTTACCATATTATAAGGCTCAGAAAGCTGAGTGTCATAAAGGAAGTTGGGGCAACCATAACCATAAAGTCTTATCACCTGA
>JAEIFX010000514.1:0-64368 GCA_018904325.1 Drosophila murphyi | reverse complement strand
GAGATATGGTCATTAAAATAATATAAAATTTAAAATGAGTCTGAAGACATTTTCTTTAAATGCAGTTTTGTTCAAAAATCGAGCAAATTCTAAAAATACCTTCAGATTTTAAGTGGGGCCATTTTTGACAGAGATATGGCCATTAATACAATATGTAGTTTTAGATGAGTCTGAAGTCATTTTGTTTTAATGCAGTTTTGTTCAAAAAATCGAGCAATTTCTAAAGGCACCTATATTTTATGTGGGGCCATTTTTTAAGACAGAGATAAAGCCATTAATACAGAATATAATTTTATATGAGTCTGAAGTCGTTTTGTTTAATTGAAGTTTTGTTTCAAAAAATCGAGCAAATTCTAAAAATACCTTCATATTTGATGGAGATAATATATAATTTTAGATGAGTCTGAAGACATTTTCTTTAAATGCAGTTTGTTTCAAAAATCGAGCAATTTCTAAAAGTAACTTCATATTTTAAGTGGGGCTATTTTTGACGGAGATATGGCCATTAATACAATATATAATTTTAGATGAGTCTGAAACATTTTCTTTAAATGCAGTTTTGTTTCAAAATCGAGCAAATTCTTAAAATAACTTCATATTTTAAGTGGGGCCATTTTTTGACGGAATATGGCCATTAACCTAATATATAATTTTAGATGAGTCTCAAGACATTTTCTTTAAATGCAGTTTTGTTTCAAAAAATCGAGCAAATTCTAAAAAGTACATTCAGATTTGAAGTGGGGCCATTTTTGACGTAGATAATGCAATAATACAATAAATATAATTTTAAATGAGACTGAAGACATTTTCTTTAAATGCAGTTTCTGTTTCAAAAATCAGGCAAATTCTAAAGAACACCTTCAGATTTTAAGTGAGGCCATTTTTGAGGAGATATGGCCATTAATACAATATATAATTTTAGGTGAGTCTGAAGACATTTTGATTGGATGCAGTTTTGTTTAAAAAAAATCGAGCAAATATTAAAAGACAACTTCATATTTTAAGTGGGACCATTTTTGACGGAGATAAGGCCATTAATACAGAATATAATTTTATATGAGTCTGAAATCGTTTGTTTAATTGAAGTTTTGTTTCAAAAATCAGGCAAATTCTAAAAAAAACCTTCATATTTGATGGGATAATATATAATTTTTGATGAGTCTGAAGGCATTTTCTTTAAATGCAGTTTTGTTTCAAAAATCGAGCAATTTCTAAAATTAACTTCGTATTTGAAGTGGATCTATTTTTGACGGAGATATGGCCATTAATACAATATATAATTTTAGATGAGTCTGAAGACATTTTCTTGAAATGCAGTTTTGTTTCAAAAATCCAGCAATTTCTAAAAGTATCTTCTTGTTTATGTGGGGCCATTTTTGACGGAGATATGGCCATTAATACAATATATAATTTTGGATGAGTCTGAAGACATTTTCATTAAATGCAGTTTTGTTTCAAAAATCGAGCAAATTCTAAAAATACATTCAGATTTTAAGTGGGGCCATTTTGGACGGAGATATGGCCATTAATACAACATAAAATTTTAGATGAGTCTGAAGACATTTTCTTTAAATGCAGTTTTGCTTTCAAAAAATAGAGCAATTTCTAAAAGTAACTTCATAATTGAAGTGGATTTATTTTTGACAGAGATATGGCCATTAATACAATATATAATTTTAGATGGAGTCTGAAGTCATTTTGTTTTAATGCAGTTTGTTTAAAAAATCGAGCAATTTCTAAAGGCAACTTCATATTTTATGTGGGGCCATTTTTTGACAGAGATAAAGCCATTAATACAGAATATAATTTTATATGAGTCTGAAGTCGTTTTGTTTAATTGAAGTTTTGTTTCAAAAAATCGAGCAAATTCTAAAAAATACCTTCATATTTGATGGAGATAATATATAATTCTAGATGAGTCTGAAGACATTTTCTTTAAATGCAGTTTTGTTTCAAAAATCCAGCAATTTCTAAAAGTAACTTCATATTTTAAGTGGGGCCATTTTTTGACGGAGATATGGCCATTAATACAATATATAATTTTAGATGAGTCTAAAACATTTTCTTTAAATGCAGTTTTGTTTCAAAAAATCGAGCAAATTCCTAAAAATACCTTCAGATTTTAAGTGGGGCCATTTTTTGAGGGATATATGGCCATTAATACAATATATAATTTATAGATTTACTTCTAAAAGTAACCTCATATTTTAAGTAAAGCCATTTTTGAGGAGACATGGCCATTAATACAATATATAATATTAGAGTGAGTCTCAAGACATTTTCATTAAATGCAGCTTCATTTCAAAATCGAGCAATTTCTAAAATACCTCCATATTTGAAGTGGAGCCATTTTTGACGGAGATATGGCCATTAATACAATATATAATTTTAGATGAGTCTGAAGACATTTTCTTTAAATGCAGTTTTGTTTCAAAAATCCAGCAATTTCTAAAAGTAACTTCATATTTGAAGTGGGTCTATTTTTGATGGAGATATGGCCATTAATACAATATATAATTTTAGATGAGTCTGAAGACATTTTCTTTAAATGCAGTTTTGTTTCAAAAATCCAGCAATTTCTAAAAGTAACTTCATATTTTTTGTGGGGCCATTTTTGACAGAGATATGGCCATTAATACAATATATAATTTTAGATGAGTCTGGAAGACATTTTCTTTAAATGCAGTTTTGTTCAAAAATCGGGCAAATTTAAAAATACCTTCAGATTTTAAGTGGGGCCATTTTTGACGGAGATATGGCCATTAATACAATATATAGTTTTAGATGAGTCTGAAGTCATTTTGTTTTAATGCAGTTTTGTTCCAAAAAATCGAGCAATTTCTAAAAGCAACTTCATGGGTTTATTTGGGCCACAAGATAAAGCCATTAATACAGAATATAATTTTATATGAGTCTGAAGTCGTTTTGTTTAATTGAAGTTTTGTTTCAAAAATCGAGCAAATTCTAAAAATACCTTCATATTTGATGGAGATAATATATAATTTTAGATGAGTCTGAAGACATTTTCTTTAAATGCAGTTTTGTTTCAAAAATCCAGCAATTTCTAAAAAGATAACTTCATATTTGAAGTGGGTCTATTTTTGACGGAGATATGGCCATTAATACAATATATAATTTTAGATGAGTCTGAAGACATTTTCTTTAAATGCAGTTTTGTTTCAAAAATCCAGCAATTTCTAAAAGTAACTTCATATTTTATGTGGGCCATTTTTGACGGAGATATGGCCATTAATACAATATATAATTTAGATGAGTCTGAAGACATTTTCATTAAATGCAGTTTTGTTTCAAAAATCGAGCAATTTCTAAAAATACCTTCATATTTTAAGTGGGGCCATTTTGACGGAGATATGGCCATTAATATAATATATAATTTTAGATGAGTCTGAAGACATTTTCTTTAAATGCAGTTTTGTTTCAAAAATCGAGCAATTTCTAAAAGTAACTTCATATTTTATGTGGAGCCATTTTTGACGGAGATATGGCCATTAATACAATATATAATTTTAGATGAATCTGAAGTCATTTTGTTTTAATGCAGTTTTGTTTCAAAAATCGAGCAATTTCTAAAAATATTTTAAGTGGGGCCATTTTTGACAGAGATAAAGCCATTAATATAAAATATAATTTTAGATGAGTCTGAAGTCATTTTCTTTAAATGCAGTTTTGTTTCAAAAATCGAGCAATTTCTAAAAATACCTTCATATTTGAAGTGGAGATATGGCAATACAATATATAATAGATGAGTCTGAAGACATTTTCTTTAAATGCAGTTTTGTTTCAAAAATCGAGCAATTTCTAAAAGTAACTTCATATTTTATGTGGGGCCATTTTTGACGGAGATATGGCCATTAATACAATATATAATTTTAGATGAATCTGAAGACATTTTCTTTAAATGCAGTTTTGTTTCAAAAATCGAGCAAATTCTAAAAATACCTTCAGATTTTAAGTGGGGCCATTTTTGACGGAGATATGGCCATTAATACAATATATAATTTTAGATGAGTCTGAAGACATTTTGTTTTAATGCAGTTTTGTTTCAAAAATCGAGCAATTTCTAAAAGTAACTTCATATTTGAAGTGGATCTATTTTTGACGGAGATATGGCCATTAATACAATATATAATTTTAGATGAGTCTGAAGACATTTTCTGAAAATGCAGTTTTGTTTAAAAAATCGAGCAATTTTCAAAAGTAACTCCATATTTGAAGTGGTGCCATTTTTGACAGAGATATGGCCATTAATACAATATATAATTTTAGATGAGTCTGAAGACATTTTCTTTAAATGCAGTTTTGTTTCAAAAATCGAGCAATTTCTAAAAGTAACTTCATATTTGAAGTGGAACTATTTTTACAGAGATTGTTAAAATTTTTTAATATTTTTTTTTTTTTTTTGGAGATATACCATTAATACAATATAATTTAGATGAGTCTGAGCATTTTCTTGAAATGCAGTTTGCTCCAAAATCCAGCAATTTCTAAAAGTAACTTCATATTTTAAGTGGGGCCATTTTTGACAGAGATATGGCCATTAATATAATATATAATTTTAGATGAGTCTGAAGACATTTTCTTTAAATGCAGTTTTGTCTAAAATCGGGCAAATTCTAAAATACCTTCAGATTTTAAAAGGGGCCATTTTTGACAGAGATATGGCCATTAATACAATATATAGTTTTAGATGAGTCTGAAGTCATTTTGTTTTAATGCAGTTTTGTTTAAAAATCGAGCAATTTCTAAAAGTAACTTCATATTTTATGTGGGGCCATTTTTGACAGAGATAAAGCCATTAATACAAAATATAATTTTAGATGAGTCTGAAGTCATTTTGTTTAATTGCAGTTTTGTTTCAAAAATCGAGCAAATTCTAAAAATACCTTCATATTTGATGGAGATAGCTTTATTACAATATATAATTTTAGATGAGTCTGAAGTCATTTTGTTTTAATGCAGTTTTGTTTCAAAAATCGAGCAATTTCTAAAAGTAACTTCATATTTGAAGTGGATCTATTTTTGACGGAGATATGGCCATTAATACAATATATAATTTTAGATGAGCCTGAAGACATTTTCTTTAAAATGCAGTTTTGTTTCAAAATCCAGCAATTTCTAAAAGTAACTTCATATTTTAAGTGGGGCCATTTTTGACGGAGATATGGCCATTAATACAATATATAATTTTAGATGAGTCTGAAGACATTTTCTTTAAATGCAGTTTTGTTTCAAAAATCGAGCAAATTCTAAAAAAATACATTCAGATTTTAAGTGGGGCCATTTTTGACCGGATATGGCCATTAATACAATATATAATTTTAGATGAGTCTGAAGACATTTTCTTTAAATGCAGTTTTGTTTCAAAAATGAGCAATTTCTAAAAGTAACTTCATAATTGAAGTGGGTATTTTTGACAGAGATATGTCCATTAATACAATATATAATTTTAGATGAGTCTGAAGTCATTTTCTTTTAATGCAGTTTTGTTTAAAAAATCGAGCAATTTCAAAAGGAACTTCATATTTTATGTGGGCCATTTTTGACAGAGATAAAGCCATTAATACAGAATATAATTTTATATGAGTCTGAAGTCGTTTTGTTTAAATGCAGTTTTGTTTCAAAAATCGAGCAAATTCTAAAAATACCTTCATATTTATGTGATGGAGATAATATATAATTTTTAGATGAGTCTGAAGACATTTTCTTTAAATGCAGTTTTTTTCAAAATCCAGCAAAAAATTTTAACTTATTCAAAATTTCTTAAAAGTAACTTCATTTTGAAGTGGGGCCATTTTTGACGGATATATGGCCATTAATACAATATATAATTTTAGATGAGTCTGAAGACATTTTCTTTAAATGCAGTTTTGTTTCAAAAATCGAGCAATTTCTAAAAGTAACTTCACATTTTGTGTGGGCCATTCTTTTGATGGATATATGGCCATTAATACAATATATAATTTTGGATGAGTCTTAAGACATTTCCTTTAAATGGAGTTTTATTTCAAAAATCGAGCAATTTCTAAAAAAGTAACTTCATATTTGAAGTGGATCTATTTTTGACGGAGATATGGCCATTAATACAATATATAATTTTAAATGAGTCTGAAGACATTTTCTTTAAATGCAGTTTTGTTTCAAAATCCAGCAATTTCTAAAAGTAACTTCATATTTTATGTGGGGCCATTTTTGACGGAGATAAGGCCATTAATACAATATTTAATTTTAGATGAGTCTGAAGACATTTTCATTAAATGCAGTTTTGTTTCAAAAATCGAGCAATTTCTAAAAGTAATTTCAGATTTTAAGTGGGGCCATTTTTGACGGAGATATGGCCATTAATACAATATATAATTTTGATGAGCCTGCTGACGTTTCTTTTAAATGTAGTTTTGTTTCAAAATCGAGCAATTTCTAAAAGTAACTTCATATTTGAAGTGGTTTATTTTTGATGGAGATATGGCCATTAATACAATATATAATTTTAGATGAGTCTGAAGACATTTCATTAAAATGCAGTTTTGTTTCAAAAATCCAGTAATTTCTAAATGTAACTTCATATTTGAAGGGGGTCGATTTTTGACAGAGATAAGGCCATTAATATAATATATAATTGTAGATGAGTCTGAAGACATTTTCTTTAAATGCAGTTTTGTTCAAAATCGGCAATTTTCAAAAATCGGGCAAATCCTAAAATACCTTCATAAGTGGGGCCATTTTTGACGGAGATATGGCCATTAATACAATATATAGTTTTAGATGAGTCTGAAGTCATTTTGTTTTAATGCAGTTTTGTTTCAAAAATCGAGCAATTTCTAAAGAAATACCTTCATATTTGATGTGGGGCCATTTTTGACAGAGATAAAGCCATTAATATAAATCTATAATTTTAGATGAGTCTGAAGACATTTTCTTTAAATGCAGTTTTGTTTCAAAAAATGCAGTTTTGTTTCAAAAATCCAGCAATTTCTAAAAGTAACTTCATATTTTATGTGGGGCCATTTTTGGCTGGAGATATGGCCATTAATACAATATTTAATTTTAGGTGAGTCTGAAGACATTTTCCCGACAATGCAGTTTATTTTCAAAATCGAGCAAATTCTAAAAATACATTCATATTTTGCAAGGGGCCATTTTTGACGGAGATATGGCCATTAATAGACATATAATTTTTACGAGTCTGAAGACGTTTTCTTTAAATGCCTTGTTTCAAAAAAATCGAGCAATTTCTAAAAAGTAACTTCATATTTGAAGTGGATTTATTTCTTGATGGAGATATGGCCATTAATACAATATATAATTTTAGATGAGTCTGAAGTCATTTTCATTAAATGCAGTTTTGTTTCAAAAATCGAGCAATTTCTAAAAGTAACTCCATATTTGGAGTGGGGCCAATTTTAACAAAGATATGGCCATTAATATAATATATAATTTTAGATGAGTCCGAAGTCATTTTCTTTAATGGTTTTGTTCAAAAATCGCAAATCCTAAAATACCTTCAGATTTTAAGTGGGGCCATTTTTAACAGAGATATGGCTATTAATATATAGTTTTAGATGAGTCTTGAAGTCATTTTGTTTTAATGCAGTTTTGCTTAAAAAATCGAAAGAATTTCTAAAGGCAACTTCATATTTTATGTAAATACTACAGAGATAAAGCCATTAATACAGAATATAATTTTATATGAGTCTGAAGTCGTTTTGTTTAATTGAAGTTTTGTTTCAAAATCGAGCAAATCTCTAAAATACCTTCATATTTGATGGAGATAATATATAATTTTAGATGAGTCTGAAGACATTTTCTTTAAATGCAGTTTTGTTTCAAAAATCGAGCAATTTCTAAAAGTAACTTCATATTTGAAGTGGATCCATTTTGACGGAGATATGGCCATTAATACAATATATAATTTTAGATGTGGGAAAAAAACATTTTCTTTAAATGCAGTTTTGTTTCAAAAAATCCACAGCAATTTCTAGGTAACTTCATATTTTTATGTGGGGCCATTTTTTACGGAGATATGGCCATTAATACAAATATAATTTTAGATGAGTCTGGAAGACATTTTCATTAAATGCAGTTTTGTTTCAAAATCGAGCAACTTAAAAAATACATTCCAGATTTAAGGGGGCCATTTTTGACGGAGATGGGCCATTAATGGCAACATATAATTTTAGATGAGTCTGAAGGCATTTTCTTAAATGCAGTTTTGTTTCAAAAAATAGAGCAATTTTTAAAGTAACTTCATAATTGAAGTGGATTTATTTTTGACAGAGATATGGCCATTAATAATATATAATTTTAGATGAGTCTGAAGTCATTTTGTTTTAATGCAGTTTTGTTTGAAAAATCGAGCGATTTCCTAAAGGCAACTTCATATGTTATGTGGTGCCATTTTTACAGTAGATTGGGCTTCATTAATACAGAATATAATTTTATATGAGTCTGAAGTCGTTTTGTTTAATTGAAGTTTGGTTTCAGCAACTAGCAAAATTCTGTGGTAACAATTTTCATATATTTGGATGGAGATAATATTTAATTTTGAGATGAGTCTGAAGACATTTTCTTTAAATGCAGTTTTGTTTCAAAATCCAGCAATTTCTAAAAGTAACTTCATATATTTTAAGTCGGGCCATTTTTGACGGAGATATGGCCATTAATACAATATAATTTTAGATGAGTCTGAAGACATTTTCTTTAAATGTATTTTGTTTAAAAATCGAGCAAATTTCTAAAAATACATTCAGATTTTAGCTGGGGCCATTTTTTGACGGATATATACCATTAATACAACATATAATTTAGATGAGTCTGAAGGCATTTTCTTTAAATGCAGTTTTGTTTCCAAAATCGAGCAAATTCTAAAAGCAACTTCATATTTTATGTGGGGCCATTTTTGACGGAGATATGGCCATTAATACAATATATAATTTTAGATGAGTCTGAAGTCATTTTCTTTAAATGCAGTTTTGTTTCAAAATCGAAACGTCTAAAAATACCATCTTTATATTGGGGCCATTTTGACGGAGATAATATTTAATATATAATTTTGGATGAGTCTGAAGACATTTTCTTTAAATGCAGTTTTGTTTCAAAATCCAGCAAATTCTAAAAATAACTTCATATTTTAAGTGGGGCCATTTTTGACGGAGATATGGCCATTAATACAATATATAATTTTAGATGGGTCTGAAGACATTTTCTTTAAATGCAGTTTTGTTTCAAAAATCGAGCAAATTCTAAAAATACCTTCAGATTTTAAGTGGGGCCATTTTTGACGGATATATGGCCATTAATATAATATATAATTTTAGATGAGTCTAAAGACATTTTCTTTAAATGCAGTTTTGTTTCAAAAATCGAGCAAATTCTAAAAATACCTTCATATTTGAAGTGGATCCATTTTTTGACGGAGATATGGCCATTAATACAATATAGAATTTTAGATGAGTCTGAAGACATTTTCTTTAAATGCAGTTTTGTTTCAAAAATCGAGCAATTTCTAAAAGTACCTTCAGATTTTAAGTGGGGCCATTTTTGACGGAGATATGGCCATTAATACAATATATAATTTTAGGTGAGTCTGAAGACATTTTCTTTAATGGCAGTTTTGCCTTTCAAAAAAATCGAGCAAATTCTAAAAATACATTCAGATTTTAAGGGGCCATTTTTGACGGAGATATGGCCATTAATATAATATATAATTTTGGATGAGTCTGAAGTCATTTTCTTTAAATGCAGTTTTGTTTCAAAAATCGGGCAAATTCTAAAAATACCTTCATATTTGAAGTGGGGCCATTTTTGACAGAGATATGGCCATTAATATAATATATAATTTTAGATGAGTCTGAAGTCATTTTCTTTAAGGGTGTTTGTTTCAAAAATCGAGCAAAGTCTAAAAATTATTATTGGCGTGGGGCCATTTTTGACGGAGATATGGCCATTAATACAATATATAATTTTAGATGAGTCTGAAGTCATTTTCTTTAAAAGCAGTTTTGTTTAAAAAATCGAGCAATTTCTAAAAGTAACTCCATATTTGAAGTGTAAGTCATTGGTTGAAATGCAGTTTTGTTTCAAAAGTCGGGCTAATTCTAACAATACCTTCCATTTTGAGTAGGGCCATTTTTGACAGAGATATGGCCATTAATACAATATATAATTTTAGATGAGTCTGAAGTCATTTTCTTTAAATGCAGTTTTGTTTCAAAAATCGGGCAATTTCTAAAAATACCTTCATATTTGAAGTGGGGCCATTTTTGACGGAGATATGGCCATTAATACAATATATAATTTTAGATGAGTCTGAAGACATTTTCTTTAAATGCAGTTTTGTTTCAAAAATCGAGCAAATTCTAAAAAAAAACCTTCATTTTTTAAGTGGGGCCATTTTTGACGGAGATATGGCCATTAATACAATATACAATTTTAGATGAGTCTGAAGTCATTTTCTTTAAATGCAGTTTTGTTTCAAAAATCGGGCAAATTCTAAAAATACCTTCATTATTGGAGTGGGGCCATTTTTGACGGAGATATGGCCATTAATATAATATATAATTTTAGATGAGTCTGAAGTCATTTTCTTTAAATGCAGTTTTGTTTCATAAATCGAGCAAAGTCTAAAAATAACTTCATTATTTAAGTGGGGCCATTTTTGACGGAGATATGGCCATTAATACAATATATGATTTTAGATGAGTCTAGAAGTCATTTTGTTTAAATGCAGTTTTGTTTCAAAAATCGAGCAATTTCTAAAAGTAACTTCATATTTGATGTGGGGCCATTTTTGACGGATATATGGCCATTAATATAATATAATAATTTTAGATGAGTCTGAAGTCATTTTCTTTAAATGCAGTTTTGTTTAAAAAATCGAGCAATTTCTAAAAGTACCTCCATATTTGAAGTGGGGCCATTTTTGACAGAGATATGGCCATTAATACAATATATATCTTTAGATGAGTCTGAAGACATTTTCTTTAAATGCAGTTTTGTTTAAAAAATCGAGCAATTTCTAAAAGTAACTCCATATTTGAAGTGGGGTATTTTTGACAGAGATATGGCCATTAATACAATAAATAATCTTTAGATAAGTCTGAAGACATTTTCTTTAAATGCAGTTTTGTTTAAAAAATCGAGCAATTTCTAAAAGTAACTCCATATTTGAAGTGGGGCCATTTTCGACAGAGATATGGCCATTAATACAATATATAACTTTAGATGAGTCTGAAGTCATTTTGTATAAATGCAGTTTTGCTTCACAAATCGAGCAATTTCTAAAAATACCTTCATATTTGAAGTGGGGCCAATTTCCACGGAGATATAGCCATTAATATAATATATAATTTTAGATGAGTCTGAAGTCATTTTCTTTAAATGCAGTTTTGTTTCAAAAATCAGGCAATTTCTAAAAGTAACTTCATTATTGGAGTGGGCCCATTTTTGACCGAGGGACCCCCGCCATTATGGCGGGCCCACATTAATACGAATATATAATTTTAGATGAGTCTGAAGTCATTTTCTTTAAATGCAGTTTTGTTTCAAAAATCGAGCAATTTCTAAAAAATAACTTCATATTTGAAATGGGGCCATTTTTGACGGAGATATGGCCATTAATACAATATATAATTTTAGATGAGTCTGAAGTCATTTTCTTTAAATGCAGTTTTGTTTCAAAAAATCGAGCAATTTCTAAAAATACCTTCATATTTGAAGTGGGGCCATTTTTGACGGAGATATGGCCATTAATACAATATATAATTTTAGATGAGTCTGAAGTCATTTTCTTTAAATGCAGTTTTGTTTCAAAAATCGAGCAAATTCTAAAAATAACTTCATATTTGAAGTGGGGCCATTTTTGACAGAGATATGGCCATTAATACAATATATAATTTTAGATGAGTCTGAAGTCATTTTCTTTAAATGCAGTTTTGTTTCAAAAAATCGAGCAAATTCTAAAAATACCTTCATATTTGAGTGGGGCCATTTTTGACGGAGATATGGCCATTAATACAATATATAATTTTAGATGAGTCTGAAGTCATTTTCTTTAAATGCAGTTTTGTTTCAAAAATCGAGCAATTTCTAAAAAATAACTCCATATTTGAAGTGGGGCCATTTTTGACGAGATATGGCCATTAATAAAATATATAATTTTAGATGAGTCTGAAGTCATTTTGTTTAAATGCAGTTTTGTTTCACAAATCGAGCAATTTCTAAAAATACCTTCATATTTGAAGTGGGGCCATTTTTGACAGAGATATGGCCATTAATACAATATATAATTTTGGATGAGTCTGAAGTCATTTTCTTTAAATGCAGTTTTGTTTCAAAAATCGAGCAATTTCTAAAAATAACTTCATATTTGAAGTGGGGCCATTTTTGACAGAGATATGGCCATTAATACAATATATAATTTTAGATGAGTCTGAAGTCATTTTGTTTAAATGCAGTTTTGTTTCAAAAATCGAGCAAATTCTAAAAATACCTTCATATTTTAAGTGGGGCCATTTTTGACGGAGATATGGCCATTAATACAATATATAATTTTAGATGAGTCTGAAGTCATTTTCTTTAAATGCAGTTTTGTTTCAAAAATCGAGCAATTTCTAAAAATAACTTCATATTTGAAGTGGGGCCATTTTTGACGGAGATATGGCCATTAATACAATATATAATTTTAGATGAGTCTGAAGTCATTTTCTTTAAATGCAGTTTTGTTTCAAAAATCGAGCAATTTCTAAAAATACCTTCATATTTGAAGTGGGGCCATTTTTGACAGAGATATGGCCATTAATACAATATATAATTTTAGATGAGTCTGAAGACATTTTCTTTAAATGCAGTTTTGTTTCAAAAATCGAGCAATTTCTAAAAGTACCTTCATATTTGAAGTGGGGCCATTTTTGACAGAGATATGGCCATTAATACAATATATAATTTTAGATGAGTCTGAAGTCATTTTCTTTAAATGCAGTTTTGTTTCAAAATCGAGCAATTTCTAAAAATAACTTCATATTTTAAGTGGGGCCATTTTTGACGGAGATATGGCCATTAATACAATATATAATTTTAGATGAGTCTGAAGTCATTTTGTTTAAATGCAGTTTTGTTTCAAAAATCGAGCAATTTCTAAAAATACCTTCATATTTGAAGTGGGGCCATTTTTGACGGAGATATGGCCATTAATACAATATATAATTTTAGATGAGTCTGAAGTCATTTTCTTTAAATGCAGTTTTGTTTCAAAAAATCGAGCAATTTCTAAAAGTACCTTCATATTTGAAGTGGGGCCATTTTTGACAGAGATATGGCCATTAATACAATATATAATTTTAGATGAGTCTGAAGTCATTTTCTTTAAATGCAGTTTTGTTTCAAAAATCGAGCAATTTCTAAAAATACCTTCATATTTGAAGTGGGGCCATTTTTGACGGAGATATGGCCATTAATATAATATATAATTTTAGATGAGTCTGAAGTCATTTTCTTTAAATGCAGTTTTGATTTCAAAAATCGAGCAAATTCTAAAAATAACTTCATATTTTAAGTGGGGCCATTTTTGACAGAGATATGGCCATTAATACAATATATAATTTTAGATGAGTCTGAAGTCATTTTCTTTAAATGCAGTTTTGTTTCAAAAATCGAGCAATTTCTAAAAATAACTTCATATTTGAAGTGGGGCCATTTTTGACAGAGATATGGCCATTAATACAATATATAATTTTAGATGAGTCTGAAGTCATTTTCTTTAAATGCAGTTTTGTTTCAAAAATCGAGCAATTTCTAAAAGTAACTTCATATTTGAAGTGGGGCCATTTTTGACAGAGATATGGCCATTAATACAATATATAATTTTAGATGAGTCTGAAGTCATTTTCTTTAAATGCAGTTTTGTTTCAAAAATCGAGCAAATTCTAAAAATACCTTCATATTTGAAGTGGGACCATTTTTGACGGAGATATGGCCATTAATACAATATATAATTTTGGATGAGTCTGAAGACATTTTCTTTAAATGCAGTTTTGTTTAAAAAATCGAGCAATTTCTAAAAGTAACTCCATATTTGAAGTGGGGCCATTTTTGACAGAGATATGGCCATTAATACAATATATAACTTTAGATGAGTCTGAAGTCATTTTCTTTAAATGCAGTTTTGTTTCACAAATCGAGCAATTTCTAAAAATACCTTCATATTTGAAGTGGGGCCATTTTTGACGGAGATATGGCCATTAATACAATATATAATTTTAGATGAGTCTGAAGTCATTTTGTTTAAATGCAGTTTTGTTTCACAAATCGAGCAATTTCTAAAAGTAACTTTATTATTGGAGTGGGCCCATTTTTGACAGAGATATGGCCATTAATACAATATATAATTTTAGATGAGTCTGAAGACATTTTCTTTAAATGCAGCTTTGTTTCAAAAATCGACCAAATTCTAAAAGTAACTTCATTATTGGAGTGGTGCCTTTTTTGGCGGAGATATGGCCATTAATACAATATATAATTTTAGATGAGTCTGAAGTCATTTTCTTTAAATGCAGTTTTGTTTCAAAAAATCGAGCAATTTCTAAAAGTAACTTCATATTTTAAGTGGGGCCATTTTTGGCGGAGATATGGCCATTAATACAATATATAATTTTAGATGAGTCTGAAGTCATTTTCTTTAAATGCAGTTTTGTTTCAAAAATCGAGCAATTTCTAAAAGTAACTCCATATTTGAAGTGGGGCCATTTTTGACAGAGATATGGCCATTAATAAAATATATAACTTTAGATGAGTCTGAAGTCATTTTGTTTAAATGCAGTTTTGTTTCAAAAATCGAGCAATTTCTAAAAATACCTTCATATTTGAAGTGGGGCCATTTTTGACGGAGATATGGCCATTAATACAATATATAATTTTAGATGAGTCTGAAGTCATTTTCTTTAAATGCAGTTTTGTTTAAAAAATCGAGCAATTTCTAAAAGTAACTTCATATTTGAAGTGGGGCCATTTTTGACAGAGATATGGCCATTAATACAATATATAATTTTAGATGAGTCTGAAGTCATTTTCTTTAAATGCAGTTTTGTTTCAAAAATCGAGCAATTTCTAAAAATACCTTCATATTTGAAGTGGGGCCATTTTTGACGGAGATATGGCCATTAATATAATATATAATTTTAGATGAGTCTGAAGTCATTTTCTTTAAATGCAGTTTTGTTTCAAAAATCGAGCAATTTCTAAAAATAACTTCATATTTGAAGTGGGGCCATTTTTGACGGAGATATGGCCATTAATACAATATATAATTTTAGATGAGTCTGAAGTCATTTTCTTTAAATGCAGTTTTGTTTCAAAAATCGAGCAATTTCTAAAAGTAACTTCATATTTGAAGTGGGGCCATTTTTGACGGAGATATGGCCATTAATACAATATATAATTTTAGATGAGTCTGAAGTCATTTTCTTTAAATGCAGTTTTGTTTCAAAAATCGAGCAATTTCTAAAAATAACTTCATATTTGAAGTGGGGCCATTTTTGACGGAGATATGGCCATTAATACAATATATAATTTTAGATGAGTCTGAAGTCATTTTCTTTAAATGCAGTTTTGTTTCAAAAATCGAGCAATTTCTAAAAATACCTTCATATTTGAAGTGGGGCCATTTTTGACGGAGATATGGCCATTAATACAATATATAATTTTAGATGAGTCTGAAGACATTTTCTTTAAATGCAGTTTTGTTTCAAAAATCGAGCAATTTCTAAAAGTAACTTCATATTTGAAGTGGGGCCATTTTTGACGGAGATATGGCCATTAATACAATATATAATTTTAGATGAGTCTGAAGTCATTTTCTTTAAATGCAGTTTTGTTTCAAAAATCGAGCAATTTCTAAAAATACCTTCATATTTGAAGTGGGGCCATTTTTGACGGAGATATGGCCATTAATACAATATATAATTTTAGATGAGTCTGAAGTCATTTTCTTTAAATGCAGTTTTGTTTTAAAAATCGAGCAAATTTCTAAAAATACCTTCATATTTGAAGTGGGGCCATTTTTGACGGAGATATGGCCATTAATACAATATATAATTTTAGATGAGTCTGAAGTCATTTTCTTTAAATGCAGTTTTGTTTCAAAAATCGAGCAATTTCTAAAAATACCTTCATATTTGAAGTGGGGCCATTTTTGACGGAGATATGGCCATTAATACAATATATAACTTTAGATGAGTCTGAAGTCATTTTCTTTAAATGCAGTTTTGTTTTAAAAATCGAGCAAATTTCTAAAAATACCTTCATATTTGAAGTGGGACCATTTTTGACGGAGATATGGCCATTAATATAATATATAATTTTAGATGAGTCTGAAGTCATTTTCTTTAAATGCAGTTTCGTTTCAAAAATCGAGCAAAGTCTAAAAGTAACTTCATATTTTATGTGGGGCCATTTTTGACGGCGATATGCCATTAATACAATATATAATTTTAGATGAGTCTGAAGTCATTTTGTTTAAATGCAGTTTTGTTTTAAAAATCGAGCAAATTCCAAAAATACCTTCATATTTGAAGTGGGGCCATTTTTGACGGAGATATGGCCATTAATACAATATATAATTTTAGATGAGTCTGAAGTCATTTTCTTTAAATGCAGTTTTGTTTCACAAATCGAGCAATTTCTAAAAATACCTTCATATTTGAAGTGGGACTATTTTTGACAGAGATATGGCCATTAATACAATAAAAAATCTTGGATGAGTCTGAAGACATTTTCTTTAAATGCAGTTTCGTTTCAAAAATCGAGCAATTTCTAAAAGTAACTTCATATTTTATGTGGGGCCATTTTTGACGGCGATATGCCATTAATACAATATATAATTTTAGATGAGTCTGAAGTCATTTTGTTTAAATGCAGTTTTGTTTTAAAAATCGAGCAAATTCCAAAAATACCTTCATATTTGAAGTGGGGCCATTTTTGACGGAGATATGGCCATTAATACAATATATAATTTTAGATGAGTCTGAAGTCATTTTCTTTAAATGCAGTTTCGTTTCAAAAATCGAGCAATTTCTAAAAGTAACTTCATATTTTATGTGGGGCCATTTTTGACGGAAATATGGCCATTAATATAATATATAAATTTGGATGAGTCTGAAGTCATTTTGTTTAAATGCAGTTTTGTTTTAAAAATCGAGCAAAGTCTAAAAATAACTTCATTATTGGCGTGGTGCCATTTTTGGCGGAGATATGGCCATTAACATAATATATAATTTTAGGCGAGTCTGAAGTCATTTTCTTTAAATGCAGTTTTGTTTAAAAAATCGAGCAATTTCTAAAAGTAACTCCCTATTTTAAATGGGGCCGATTTTTGAAAGAGATATGGCCATTTAATAAAATATATAACTTTAGATGAGTCTGAAGTCATTTTGTTTAAATGCAGTTTTGTTTCAACAAATCGAGCAATTTCTAAAAATACCTTCATATTTGAAGTGGGGCCATTTTTGACGGAGATATGGCCATTAATAAAATATATAATTTTAGATGAGTCTGAAGTCATTTTCTTTAAATGCAGTTTTGTTTCACAAATCGAGCAATTTCTAAAAAACCTTCATATTAATTTAAGGCATACGGAAAGGCAAAAATATATTGTTTCAAAAATCGAGCAAATTCTAAAAATACCTTCATATTTGAAGTGGGGCCATTTTTGACGGAGATATGGCCATTAATACAATATATAATTTTAGATGAGTCTGAAGTCATTTTCTTTAAATGCAGTTTTGTTTCAAAAATCGAGCAAATTCTAAAAATACCTTCATATTTTATGTGGGGCCATTTTTGACGGAGATATGGCCATTAATATAATATATAATTTTGGATGAGTCTGAAGACATTTTCTTTAAATGCAGTTTTGTTTCAAAAATCGAGCAAATTCTAAAAATAACTTCATATTTGAAGTGGGGCCATTTTTGACGGAGATATGGCCATTAATACAATATATAATTTTAGATGAGTCTGAAGTCATTTTCTTTAAATGCAGTTTTGTTTCAAAAATCGAGCAATTTCTAAAAATAACTTCATATTTTAAGTGGGGCCATTTTTGACAGAGATATGGCCATTAATACAATATATAATTTTAGATGAGTCTGAAGTCATTTTGTTTAAATGCAGTTTTGTTTCAAAAATCGAGCAATTTCTAAAAATACCTTCATATTTGAAGTGGGGCCATTTTTGACGGAGATATGGCCATTAATACAATATATAATTTTAGATGAGTCTGAAGACATTTTCTTTAAATGCAGTTTTGTTTCAAAAAATCGAGCAATTTCTAAAAATAACTTCATATTTGAAGTGGGGCCATTTTTGACGGAGATATGGCCATTAATACAATATATAATTTTAGATGAGTCTGAAGTCATTTTGTTTAAATGCAGTTTTGTTTCAAAAATCGAGCAATTTCTAAAAATACCTTCATATTTGAAGTGGGGCCATTTTTGACGGAGATATGGCCATTAATACAATATATAATTTTAGATGAGTCTGAAGTCATTTTCTTTAAATGCAGTTTTGTTTAAAAAATCGAGCAATTTCTAAAAATAACTTCATATTTGAAGTGGGGCCATTTTTGACGGAGATATGGCCATTAATACAATATATAATTTTAGATGAGTCTGAAGTCATTTTCTTTAAATGCAGTTTTGTTTCAAAAATCGAGCAATTTCTAAAAATAACTTCATATTTTAAGTGGGGCCATTTTTGACGGAGATATGGCCATTAATACAATATATAATTTTAGATGAGTCTGAAGTCATTTTCTTTAAATGCAGTTTTGTTTCAAAAATCGAGCAATTTCTAAAAATAACTTCATATTTGAAGTGGGGCCATTTTTGACGGAGATATGGCCATTAATATAATATATAATTTTAGATGAGTCTGAAGTCATTTTCTTTAAATGCAGTTTTGTTTAAAAAATCGAGCAATTTCTAAAAGTAACTTCATATTTGAAGTGGGGCCATTTTTGACGGAGATATGGCCATTAATACAATATATAATTTTAGATGAGTCTGAAGTCATTTTGTTTAAATGCAGTTTTGTTTCAAAAATCGAGCAATTTCTAAAAATACCTTCATATTTGAAGTGGGGCCATTTTTGACGGAGATATGGCCATTAATACAATATATAATTTTAGATGAGTCTGAAGTCATTTTCTTTAAATGCAGTTTTGTTTAAAAAATCGAGCAATTTCTAAAAGTAACTTCATATTTGAAGTGGGGCCATTTTTGACGGAGATATGGCCATTAATACAATATATAATTTTAGATGAGTCTGAAGTCATTTTGTTTAAATGCAGTTTTGTTTCAAAAATCGAGCAATTTCTAAAAATACCTTCATATTTGAAGTGGGGCCATTTTTGACGGAGATATGGCCATTAATACAATATATAATTTTAGATGAGTCTGAAGTCATTTTCTTTAAATGCAGTTTTGTTTCAAAAATCGAGCAATTTCTAAAAATAACTTCATATTTGAAGTGGGGCCATTTTTGACGGAGATATGGCCATTAATACAATATATAATTTTAGATGAGTCTGAAGTCATTTTCTTTAAATGCAGTTTTGTTTCAAAAATCGAGCAATTTCTAAAAATAACTTCATATTTGAAGTGGGGCCATTTTTGACGGAGATATGGCCATTAATACAATATATAATTTTAGATGAGTCTGAAGTCATTTTCTTTAAATGCAGTTTTGTTTCAAAAATCGAGCAATTTCTAAAAATAACTTCATATTTGAAGTGGGGCCATTTTTGACGGAGATATGGCCATTAATACAATATATAATTTTAGATGAGTCTGAAGTCATTTTCTTTAAATGCAGTTTTGTTTCAAAAATCGAGCAATTTCTAAAAATAACTTCATATTTGAAGTGGGGCCATTTTTGACGGAGATATGGCCATTAATACAATATATAATTTTAGATGAGTCTGAAGTCATTTTCTTTAAATGCAGTTTTGTTTCAAAAATCGAGCAATTTCTAAAAATACCTTCATATTTGAAGTGGGGCCATTTTTGACGGAGATATGGCCATTAATACAATATATAATTTTAGATGAGTCTGAAGTCATTTTCTTTAAATGCAGTTTTGTTTCAAAAATCGAGCAATTTCTAAAAATAACTTCATATTTGAAGTGGGGCCATTTTTGACAGAGATATGGCCATTAATACAATATATAATTTTAGATGAGTCTGAAGTCATTTTGTTTAAATGCAGTTTTGTTTCAAAAATCGAGCAATTTCTAAAAATAACTTCATATTTGAAGTGGGGCCATTTTTGACGGAGATATGGCCATTAATATAATATATAATTTTAGATGAGTCTGAAGTCATTTTCTTTAAATGCAGTTTTGTTTTAAAAATCGAGCAATTTCTAAAAATAACTTCATATTTGAAGTGGGGCCATTTTTGACGGAGATATGGCCATTAATACAATATATAATTTTAGATGAGTCTGAAGTCATTTTCTTTAAATGCAGTTTTGTTTCAAAAATCGAGCAATTTCTAAAAATAACTTCATATTTGAAGTGGGGCCATTTTTGACGGAGATATGGCCATTAATACAATATATAATTTTAGATGAGTCTGAAGTCATTTTGTTTAAATGCAGTTTTGTTTCACAAAATCGAGCAATTTCTAAAAATAACTTCATATTTGAAGTGGGGCCATTTTTGACGGAGATATGGCCATTAATATAATATATAATTTTAGATGAGTCTGAAGTCATTTTCTTTAAATGCAGTTTTGTTTCAAAAATCGAGCAATTTCTAAAAATAACTTCATATTTGAAGTGGGGCCATTTTTGACGGAGATATGGCCATTAATACAATATATAATTTTAGATGAGTCTGAAGTCATTTTGTTTAAATGCAGTTTTGTTTCAAAAATCGAGCAATTTCTAAAAATAACTTCATATTTGAAGTGGGGCCATTTTTGACGGAGATATGGCCATTAATATAATATATAATTTTAGATGAGTCTGAAGTCATTTTCTTTAAATGCAGTTTTGTTTCAAAAATCGAGCAATTTCTAAAAATAACTTCATATTTGAAGTGGGGCCATTTTTGACGGAGATATGGCCATTAATACAATATATAATTTTAGATGAGTCTGAAGTCATTTTCTTTAAATGCAGTTTTGTTTCAAAAATCGAGCAATTTCTAAAAATAACTTCATATTTGAAGTGGGGCCATTTTTGACGGAGATATGGCCATTAATACAATATATAATTTTAGATGAGTCTGAAGTCATTTTGTTTAAATGCAGTTTTGTTTTAAAAAATCGAGCAATTTCTAAAAATAACTTCATATTTGAAGTGGGGCCATTTTTGACGGAGATATGGCCATTAATACAATATATAATTTTAGATGAGTCTGAAGTCATTTTCTTTAAATGCAGTTTTGTTTCAAAAATCGAGCAATTTCTAAAAATAACTTCATATTTGAAGTGGGGCCATTTTTGACGGAGATATGGCCATTAATACAATATATAATTTTAGATGAGTCTGAAGTCATTTTCTTTAAATGCAGTTTTGTTTTAAAAATCGAGCAATATATTTGAAAGGGGCCATTTTTGAAGAGATATGGCCATTAATACAATAATATAATTTTAGATGAGTCTGAAGTCATTTTTTTAAATGCAGTTTTGTTTCAAATAAACACGAGCAATTTCTAAAAATACCTTCATATTTGAAGTGGGCCATTATTTTTGACGGAGATATGGCCATTAATATAATATATAATTTTGGATGAGTCTGAAGACATTTTCTTTAAATGCAGTTTTGTTTTAAAAATCGAGCAAATTCTAAAAATAACTTCATATTTGAAGTGGGGCCATTTTTGACGGAGATATGGCCATTAATACAATATATAATTTTAGATGAGTCTGAAGTCATTTTGTTTAAATGCAGTTTTGTTTCACAAATCGAGCAATTTCTAAAAATACCTTCATATTTGAAGTGGGGCCATTTTTGACAGAGATATGGCCATTAATACAATATATAATTTTGGATGAGTCTGAAGACATTTTCTTTAAATGCAGTTTTGTTTTAAAAAATCGAGCAAATTCTAAAAATAACTTCATATTTGAAGTGGGGCCATTTTTGACGGAGATATGGCCATTAATATAATATATAATTTTAGATGAGTCTGAAGTCATTTTCTTTAAATGCAGTTTTGTTTCAAAAATCGAGCAATTTCTAAAAGTAACTTCATATTTGAAGTGGGGCCATTTTTGACGGAGATATGGCCATTAATATAATATATAATTTTAGATGAGTCTGAAGTCATTTTGTTTAAATGCAGTTTTGTTTCAAAAATCGAGCAATTTCTAAAAATAACTTCATATTTGAAGTGGGGCCATTTTTGACGGAGATATGGCCATTAATACAATATATAATTTTAGATGAGTCTGAAGTCATTTTCTTTAAATGCAGTTTTGTTTCAAAAATCGAGCAATTTCTAAAAATAACTTCATATTTGAAGTGGGGCCATTTTTGACGGAGATATGGCCATTAATACAATATATAATTTTAGATGAGTCTGAAGTCATTTTGTTTAAATGCAGTTTTGTTTCAAAAATCGAGCAATTTCTAAAAATACCTTCATATTTGAAGTGGGGCCATTTTTGACGGAGATATGGCCATTAATACAATATATAATTTGAGATGAGTCTGAAGTCATTTTCTTTAAATGCAGTTTTGTTTCAAAAATCGAGCAAATTCTAAAAATACCTTCATATTTGAAGTGGGGCATTTTTGACGGAGATAGGCCATTAATATAATATTTTATTTTTGATGAGTCTGAAGTCATTTTCTTTAAATGCAGTTTTGTTTCAAAAATCGAGCAATTTCTAAAAGTAACTTCATATTTTAAGTGGGGCCATTTTTGACGGAGATATGGCCATTAATACAATATATAATTTTAGATGAGTCTGAAGTCATTTTGTTTAAATGCAGTTTTGTTTTAAAAATCGAGCAAATTCTAAAAATACCTTCATATTTGAAGTGGGGCCATTTTTGACGGAGATATGGCCATTAATACAATATATAATTTTAGATGAGTCTGAAGTCATTTTCTTTAAATGCAGTTTTGTTTCACAAAATCGAGCAATTTCTAAAAATACCTTCATATTTGAAGTGGGGCCATTTTTGACGGAGATATGGCCATTAATACAATAAATAATCTTGGATGAGTCTGAAGACATTTTCTTTAAATGCAGTTTTGTTTCAAAAATCGAGCAATTTCTAAAAGTAACTTCATATTTTATGTGGGGCCATTTTTGACGGAGATATGGCCATTAATACAATATATAATTTTAGATGAGTCTGAAGTCATTTTGTTTAAATGCAGTTTTGTTTTAAAAATCGAGCAAATTCCAAAAATACCTTCATATTTGAAGTGGGGCCATTTTTGACGGAGATATGGCCATTAATACAATATATAATTTTAGATGAGTCTGAAGTCATTTTCTTTAAATGCAGTTTCGTTTCAAAAATCGAGCAATTTCTAAAAGTAACTTCATATTTTATGTGGGGCCATTTTTGACGGAAATATGGCCATTAATATAATATATAAATTTGGATGAGTCTGAAGTCATTTTGTTTAAATGCAGTTTTGTTTTAAAAATCGAGCAAAGTCTAAAAATAACTTCATTATTTGCGTGGGGCCATTTTTGGCGGAGATATGGCCATTAACATAATATATAATTTTAGACGAGTCTGAAGTCATTTTCTTTAAATGCAGTTTTGTTTAAAAAATCGAGCAATTTCTAAAAGTAACTCCATATTTTAAATGGGGCCGATTTTGAAAGAGATATGGCCATTAATAAAATATATAACTTTAGATGAGTCTGAAGTCATTTTGTTTAAATGCAGTTTTGTTTCACAAATCGAGCAATTTCTAAAAATACCTTCATATTTGAAGCGGGGCCATTTTTGACGGAGATATGGCCAGTAATATAATATATAAATTTGGATGAGTCTGAAGACATTTTCTTTAAATGCAGTTTTGTTTTAAAAATCGAGCAAATTCTAAAAATACCTTCATATTTGAAGTGGGGCCATTTTTGACGGAGATATGGCCATTAATACAATATATAATTTTAGATGAGTCTGAAGTCATTTTGTTTAAATGCAGTTTTGTTTCACAAATCAAGCAATTTCTAAAAATACCTTCATATTTGAAGTGGGACTATTTTTGACAGAGATATGGCCATTAATACAATAAATAATCTTGGATGAGTCTGAAGACATTTTCTTTAAATGCAGTTTTGTTTTAAAAAAACGAGCAAAGTCTAAAAATAACTTCATATTTGAAGTGGGGCCATTTTTGACGGAGATATGGCCATTAGTATAATATATAATTTTAGATGGGTCTGAAGTCATTTTCTTTAAATGCAGTTTCGTTTCAAAAATCGAGCAATTTCTAAAAGTAACTTCATATTTTATGTGGGGCCATTTTTGACGGAAATATGGCCATTAATATAATATATAAATTTGGATGAGTCTGAAGTCATTTTGTTTAAATGCAGTTTTGTTTTAAAAATCGAGCAAAGTCTAAAAATAACTTCATTATTGGCGTTGGGCCATTTTTGGCGGAGATATGGCCATTAACATAATATATAATTTTAGACGAGTCTGAAGTCATTTTCTTTAAATGCAGTTTTGTTTAAAAAATCGAGCAATTTTTAAAAGTAACTCCATATTTGAAATGGGGTCATTTTTGACAGAGATATGGCCATTAATAAAATACATAACTTTAGATGAGTCTGAAGTCATTTTGTTTAAATGCAGTTTTGTTTCACAAATCAAGCAATTTCTAAAAATACCTTCATATTTGAAGTGGGACTATTTTTGACAGAGATATGGCCATTAATACAATAAATAATCTTGGATGAGTCTGAAGACATTTTCTTTAAATGCAGTTTTGTTTAAAAAAACGAGCAATTTCTAAAAGTAACTCCATATTTGAAGTGGGGCCATTTTTGGCAGAGATATGGCCATTAATACAATATATAACTTTAGATGAGTCTGACGTCATTTTGTATAAATGCAGTTTTGTTTCACAAATCGAGCAATTTCTAAAAATACCTTCATATTTGAAGTGGGGCCATTTTTGACGGAGATATGGCCATTAATATAATATATAATTTTAGATGAGTCTGAAGTCATTTTCATTTTCTTTAAATGCAGTTTTGTTTAAAAAATCGAGCAATTTCTAAAAGTAACTCCATATTTGAAGTGGGGCCATTTTTGACAGAGATATGGCCATTAATAAAATATATAAACTTTAGATGAGTCTGAAGTCATTTTGTTTAAATGCAGTTTTGTTTCAAAAAATCGAGCAATTTCTAAAAATACCTTCATATTTGAAGTGGGGCCATTTTTGACAGAGATATGGCCATTAATACAATATATAATTTTAGATGAGTCTGAAGTCATTTTCTTTAAATGCAGTTTTGTTTCAAAAATCGAGCAATTTCTAAAAATAACTTCATATTTGAAGTGGGGCCATTTTTGACGGAGATATGGCCATTAATATAATATATAATTTTAGATGAGTCTGAAGTCATTTTCTTTAAATGCAGTTTTGTTTTAAAAATCGAGCAAATTCCAAAAATACCTTCATATTTGAAGTGGGGCCATTTTTGACGGAGATATGGCCATTAATACAATATATAATTTTAGATGAGTCTGAAGTCATTTTCTTTAAATGCAGTTTTGTTTCAAAAATCGAGCAATTTCTAAAAATACCTTCATATTTGAAGTGGGACTATTTTTGACAGAGATATGGCCATTAATACAATAAATAATCTTGGATGAGTCTGAAGACATTTTCTTTAAATGCAGTTTTGTTTCAAAAATCGAGCAATTTCTAAAAGTAACTTCATATTTGAAGTGGGGCCATTTTTGACGGAGATATGGCCATTAATATAATATATAATTTTAGATGAGTCTGAAGACATTTTCTTTAAATGCAGTTTTGTTTTAAAAATCGAGCAAATTCTAAAAATACCTTCATATTTGAAGTGGGGCCATTTTTGACGGAGATATGGCCATTAATACAATATATAATTTTAGATGAGTCTGAAGTCATTTTCTTTAAATGCAGTTTTGTTTAAAAAATCGAGCAATTTCTAAAAGTAACTTCATATTTGAAGTGGGGCCATTTTTGACAGAGATATGGCCATTAATAAAATATATAACTTTAGATGAGTCTGAAGTCATTTTGTTTAAATGCAGTTTTGTTTCAAAAATCGAGCAATTTCTAAAAATACCTTCATATTTGAAGTGGGGCCATTTTTGACAGAGATATGGCCATTAATACAATATATAATTTTGGATGAGTCTGAAGTCATTTTCTTTAAATGCAGTTTTGTTTAAAAAATCGAGCAATTTCTAAAAGTAACTCCATATTTGAAATGGGGCCATTTTTGACGGAGATATGGCCATTAATATAATATATAATTTTAGATGAGTCTGAAGTCATTTTCTTTAAATGCAGTTTTGTTTCAAAAATCGAGCAATTTCTAAAAATAACTTCATATTTGAAGTGGGGCCATTTTTGACAGAGATATGGCCATTAATATAATATATAATTTTGGATGAGTCTGAAGACATTTTCTTTAAATGCAGTTTTGTTTAAAAAAACGAGCAATTTCTAAAAGTAACTTTATATTTGAAGTGGGGCCATTTTTGACAGAGATATTGCCATTAATACAATATATAACTTTAGATGAGTCTGAAGTCATTTTGTATAAATGCAGTTTTGTTTCACAAATCGAGCAATTTCTAAAAATACCTTCATATTTGAAGTGGGGCCAATTTTAACAGAGATATGGCCATTAATATAATATATAATTTTAGATGAGTCTGAAGTCATTTTGTTTTAAATGCAGTTTTGTTTAAAAAATCGAGCAATTTCTAAAAGTAACTTTATTATTGGAGTGGGCCCATTTTTGACAGAGATATGGCCATTAATATAATAAATAATTTTAGATGAGTCTGAAGTCATTTTCTTTAAATGCAGTTTTGATTCATAAATCGAGCAAAGTATAAAAATAACTTCATTATTGGTGTGGGGCCATTTTTTACGGAGATATGGCCATTGATACAATATATAATTTTAGATGAGTCTGAAGTCATTTTCTTTAAATGCAGTTTCGTTTCAAAAATCGAGCAATTTCTAAAAGTAACTTCATATTTTATGTGGGGCCATTTTTTACGAAGATATGGCCATTAATACAATATATAATTTTAGATGAGTCTGAAGACATTTTCTTTAAATGCAGTTTTGTTTAAAAAATCGAGCAATTTCTGAAAGTAACTCCATATTTGAAATGGGGCCATTTTTGACAGAGATATGGCCATTAATAAAATATATAACATTAGATGAGTCTGAAGTCATTTTGTTTAAATGCAGTTTTGTTTCACAAATCGAGCAATTTCTAAAAATACCTTCATATTTGAAGTGGGACTATTTTTGACAGAGATATGGCCATTAATACAATAAATAATCTTGGATGAGTCTGAAGACGTTTTCTTTAAATGCAGTTTTGTTTTAAAAATCGAGCAAAGTGTAAAAATAACTTCATATTTGAAGTGGGGCCATTTTTGACGGAGATATGGCCATTAATATAATATATAATTTTAGATGAGTCTGAAGTCATTTCCTTTAAATGCAGTTTCGTTTCAAAAATCGAGCAATTTCTAAAAGTAACTTCATATTTTATGTGGGGCCATTTTTGACGGAAATATGGCCATTAAAATAATATATAAATTTGGATGAGTCTGAAGACATTTTCTTTAAATGCAGTTTTGTTTTAAAAATCTAGCAAATTCTAAAAATACCTTCATATTTGAAGTGGGGCCATTTTTGGTGGAGATATGGCCATTAACATAATATATTATTTTAGACGAGTCTGAAGTCATTTTCTTTAAATGCAGTTTTGTTTAAAAAATCGAGCAATTTCTAAAAGTAACTCCATATTTGAAATGGGGCCATTTTTGACAGAGATATGGCCATTACTAAAATATATAACTTTAGATGAGTCTGAAGTCATTTTGTTTAAATGCAGTTTTGTTTCACAAATCGAGCAATTTCTAAAAATACCTTCATATTTGAAGTGGAACTATTTTTGACAGAGATATGGCCATTAATACAATAAATAATCTTGGATAAGTCTGAAGACATTTTCTTTAAATGCAGTTTTGTTTAAAAAAACGAGCAATTTCTAAAAGTAACTTCATATTTGAAGTGGGGCCATTTTTGACAGAGATATGGCCATTAATACAATATATAACTTTAGATGAGTCTGAAGTCATTTTGTATAAATGCAGTTTTGTTTCACAAATCGAGCAATTTCTAAAAATACCTTCATATTTGAAGTGGGGCCAATTTTAACAGAGATATGGCCATTAATATAATATATAATTTTAGATGAGTCTGAAGTCATTTTGTTTAAATGCAGTTTTATTTAAAAAATCGAGCAATTTCTAAAAGTAACTTTATTATTGGAGTGGGCCCATTTTTGACAGAGATATGGCCATTAATATAATATATAATTTTAGATGAGTCTGAAGTCATTTTCTTTAAATGCAGTTTTGATTCATAAATCGAGCAAAGTATAAAAATAACTTCATATTTTGTGTGGGGCCATTTTTTACGGAGATATGGCCATTGATACAATATATAATTTTAGATGAGTCTGAAGTCATTTTCTTTAAATGCAGTTTTGTTTCAAAAATCGAGCAAATTCTAAAAGTAACTTCATATTTTATGTGGGGCCATTTTTGACGGAGATATGGCCACTAATACAATATATAATTTTAGATGAGACTGAAGACATTTTCTTTAAATGCAGTTTTGTTTCAAAAATCGAGCAAATTCTAAAAATAACTTCATATTTTAAGTGGGGCCATTTTTGACAGAGATATGGCCATTAATATAATATATAATTTTAGATGAGTCTGAAGTCATTTTCTTTAAATGCAGTTTTGTTTCAAAAATCGAGCAATTTCTAAAAATACCTTCATATTTGAAGTGGGGCCATTTTTGACGGAGATATGGCCATTAATATAATATATAATTTTAGATGAGTCTGAAGTCATTTTCTTTAAATGCAGTTTTGTTTCAAAAATCGAGCAATTTCTAAAAGTAACTTCATATTTTATGTGGGGCCATTTTTGACGGAGATATGGCCATTAATATAATATAAAATTTTAGATGAGTCTGAAGTCATTTTCTTTAAATGCAGTTTTGTTTCAAAAATCGAGCAAAGTCTAAAAATAACTTCATAATTGAAGTGGGGCCATTTTTGACGGAGATATGGCCATTAACATAATATATAATTTTAGATGAGTCTGAAGTCATTTTCTTTAAATGCAGTTTTGTTTCAAAAATCGAGCAATTTCTAAAAATAACTTCATATTTGAAGTGGGGCCATTTTTGACAGAGATATGGCCATTAATATAATATATAATTTTAGATGAGTCTGAAGTCATTTTGTTTAAATGCAGTTTTGTTTCAAAAATCGAGCAATTTCTAAAAATAACTTCATATTTGAAGTGGGGCCATTTTTGACAGAGATATGGCCATTAATACAATATATAATCTTTAGATGAGTCTGAAGTCATTTTGTTTAAATGCAGTTTTGTTTAAAAAATCGAGCAATTTCTAAAAATAACTTCATATTTGAAGTGGGGCCATTTTTGACAGAGATATGGCCATTAATACAATATATAATTTTAGATGAGTCTGAAGTCATTTTGTTTAAATGCAGTTTTGTTTCAAAAATCGAGCAATTTCTAAAAATAACTTCATATTTGAAGTGGGGCCATTTTTGACAGAGATATGGCCATTAATACAATATATAATTTTAGATGAGTCTGAAGTCATTTTGTTTAAATGCAGTTTTGTTTCAAAAATCGAGCAATTTCTAAAAATACCTTCATATTTGAAGTGGGGCCATTTTTGACGGAGATATGGCCATTAATATAATATATAATTTTAGATGAGTCTGAAGTCATTTTCTTTAAATGCAGTTTTGTTTCAAAAATCGAGCAATTTCTAAAAATACCTTCATATTTGAAGTGGGGCCATTTTTGACGGAGATATGGCCATTAATATAATATATAATTTTAGATGAGTCTGAAGTCATTTTCTTTAAATGCAGTTTTGTTTCAAAAATCGAGCAATTTCTAAAAATAACTTCATATTTGAAGTGGGGCCATTTTTGACAGAGATATGGCCATTAATATAATATATAAATTTTAGATGAGTCTGAAGACATTTTCTTTAAATGCAGTTTTGTTTCAAAAAATCGAGCAATTTCTAAAAATACCTTCATATTTGAAGTGGGGCCATTTTTGACAGAGATATGGCCATTAATATAATATATAATTTTAGATGAGTCTGAAGTCATTTTCTTTAAATGCAGTTTTGTTTCAAAAATCGAGCAATTTCTAAAAATAACTTCATATTTTGAAGTGGGGCCATTTTTGACGGAGATATGGCCATTAATATAATATATAAATTTTAGATGAGTCTGAAGTCATTTTCTTTAAATGCAGTTTTGTTTCAAAAATCGAGCAAATTCTAAAAATAACTTCATATTTGAAGTGGGGCCATTTTTGACGGAGATATGGCCATTAATATAATATATAATTTTAGATGAGTCTGAAGTCATTTTCTTTAAATGCAGTTTTGTTTCAAAAATCGAGCAATTTCTAAAAATAACTTCATATTTGAAGTGGGGCCATTTTTGACGGAGATATGGCCATTAATATAATATATAATTTTAGATGAGTCTGAAGTCATTTTCTTTAAATGCAGTTTTGTTTAAAAAATCGAGCAATTTCTAAAAATAACTTCATATTTGAAGTGGGGCCATTTTTGACAGAGATATGGCCATTAATACAATATATAATTTTAGATGAGTCTGAAGTCATTTTGTTTAAATGCAGTTTTGTTTCAAAAATCGAGCAATTTCTAAAAATACCTTCATATTTGAAGTGGGGCCATTTTTGACGGAGATATGGCCATTAATATAATATATAATTTTGGATGAGTCTGAAGACATTTTCTTTAAATGCAGTTTTGTTTCAAAAATCGAGCAATTTCTAAAAATACCTTCATATTTGAAGTGGGGCCATTTTTGACAGAGATATGGCCATTAATACAATATATAATTTTAGATGAGTCTGAAGTCATTTTGTTTAAATGCAGTTTTGTTTCAAAAATCGAGCAATTTCTAAAAATACCTTCATATTTGAAGTGGGGCCATTTTTGACGGAGATATGGCCATTAATATAATATATAAATTTGGATGAGTCTGAAGACATTTTCTTTAAATGCAGTTTTGTTTTAAAAATCGAGCAAATTCTAAAAATACCTTCATATTTGAAGTGGGGCCATTTTTGACGGAGATATGGCCATTAATATAATATATAATTTTAGATGAGTCTGAAGTCATTTTCTTTAAATGCAGTTTTGTTTCAAAAATCGAGCAATTTCTAAAAATAACTTCATATTTGAAGTGGGGCCATTTTTGACAGAGATATGGCCATTAATACAATATATAATTTTAGATGAGTCTGAAGACATTTTCTTTAAATGCAGTTTTGTTTCAAAAATCGAGCAAATTCTAAAAATACCTTCATATTTGAAGTGGGGCCATTTTTGACAGAGATATGGCCATTAATATAATATATAATTTTAGATGAGTCTGAAGTCATTTTCTTTAAATGCAGTTTTGTTTCAAAAATCGAGCAAATTCTAAAAATAACTTCATATTTGAAGTGGGGCCATTTTTGACGGAGATATGGCCATTAATACAATAATATAATTTTAGATGAGTCTGAAGTCATTTTGTTTAAATGCAGTTTTGTTTCACAAATCGAGCAATTTCTAAAAATACCTTCATATTTGAAGTGGGGCCATTTTTGACGGAGATATGGCCATTAATATAATATATAAATTTGGATGAGTCTGAAGACATTTTCTTTAAATGCAGTTTTGTTTTAAAAATCGAGCAAATTCTAAAAATACCTTCATATTTGAAGTGGGGCCATTTTTGACGGAGATATGGCCATTAATACAATATATAATTTTAGATGAGTCTGAAGTCATTTTGTTTAAATGCAGTTTTGTTTCAAAAATCGAGCAATTTCTAAAAATACCTTCATATTTGAAGTGGAGCCATTTTTTGACGGAGATATGGCCATTAATATAATATATAAATTTGGATGAGTCTGAAGACATTTTCTTTAAATGCAGTTTTGTTTTAAAAATCGAGCAAATTCTAAAAATACCTTCATATTTGAAGTGGGGCCATTTTTGACGGAGATATGGCCATTAATATAATATATAATTTTAGATGAGTCTGAAGTCATTTTCTTTAAATGCAGTTTTGTTTAAAAAATCGAGCAATTTCTAAAAGTAACTCCATATTTGAAGTGGGGCCATTTTTGACGGAGATATGGCCATTAATAAAATATATAACTTTTAGATGAGTCTGAAGTCATTTTGTTTAAATGCAGTTTTGTTTCAAAAATCGAGCAATTTCTAAAAATACCTTCATATTTGAAGTGGGGCCATTTTTGACGGAGATATGGCCATTAATATAATATATAATTTTAGATGAGTCTGAAGTCATTTTGTTTAAATGCAGTTTTAAGTTTTAAAAATCGAGCAATTTCTAAAAATACTCACATATTTGAAGTGGGGCCATTTTTGACGGAGATATGGCCATTAATATAATATATAATTTTAGATGAGTCTGAAGTCATTTTGTTTAAATGCAGTTTTGTTTAAAAAAATCGAGCAATTTCTAAAAATAACTTCATATTTTATGTGGGGCCATTTTTGACGGAGATATGGCCATTAATATAATATATAATTTTGGATGAGTCTGAAGACATTTTCTTTAAATGCAGTTTTGTTTCAAAAATCGAGCAAATTCTAAAAATACCTTCATATTTGAAGTGGGGCCATTTTTGACGGAGATATGGCCATTAATACAATATATAATTTTAGATGAGTCTGAAGTCATTTTGTTTAAATGCAGTTTTGTTTCAAAAATCGAGCAATTTCTAAAAATACCTTCATATTTGAAGTGGGGCCATTTTTGACGGAGATATGGCCATTAATATAATATATAATTTTGGATGAGTCTGAAGACATTTTCTTTAAATGCAGTTTTGTTTCAAAAATCGAGCAAATTCTAAAAATACCTTCATATTTGAAGTGGGGCCATTTTTGACGGAGATATGGCCATTAATATAATATATAATTTTAGATGAGTCTGAAGTCATTTTCTTTAAATGCAGTTTTGTTTAAAAAATCGAGCAATTTCTAAAAATACCTTCATATTTGAAGTGGGGCCATTTTTGACGGAGATATGGCCATTAATACAATATATAATTTTAGATGAGTCTGAAGTCATTTTGTTTAAATGCAGTTTTGTTTAAAAAATCGAGCAATTTCTAAAAATAACTTCATATTTGAAGTGGGGCCATTTTTGACGGAGATATGGCCATTAATATAATATATAATTTTTGATGAGTCTGAAGTCATTTTGTTTAAATGCAGTTTTGTTTAAAAAATCGAGCAAATTCTAAAAATACCTTCATATTTTGAAGTGGGGCCATTTTTGACGGAGATATGGCCATTAATATAATATATAATTTTAGATGAGTCTGAAGTCATTTTCTTTAAATGCAGTTTTGTTTCAAAAATCGAGCAATTTCTAAAAATAACTTCATATTTGAAAGTGGGGCCATTTTTGACGGAGATATGGCCATTAATACAATATATAATTTTAGATGAGTCTGAAGTCATTTTCTTTAAATGCAGTTTTGTTTAAAAAATCGAGCAATTTCTAAAAATAACTTCATATTTGAAGTGGGGCCATTTTTGACAGAGATATGGCCATTAATACAATATATAATTTTAGATGAGTCTGAAGACATTTTCTTTAAATGCAGTTTTGTTTCAAAAATCGAGCAAATTCTAAAAATACCTTCATATTTGAAGTGGGGCCATTTTTGACGGAGATATGGCCATTAATATAATATATAATTTTAGATGAGTCTGAAGTCATTTTCTTTAAATGCAGTTTTGTTTCAAAAATCGAGCAAATTCTAAAAATAACTTCATATTTGAAGTGGGGCCATTTTTGACGGAGATATGGCCATTAATACAATATATAATTTTAGATGAGTCTGAAGTCATTTTGTTTAAATGCAGTTTTGTTTCAAAAATCGAGCAATTTCTAAAAATACCTTCATATTTGAAGTGGGGCCATTTTTGACGGAGATATGGCCATTAATATAATATATAAATTTGGATGAGTCTGAAGACATTTTCTTTAAATGCAGTTTTGTTTTAAAAATCGAGCAAATTCTAAAAATACCTTCATATTTGAAGTGGGGCCATTTTTGACGGAGATATGGCCATTAATACAATATATAATTTTAGATGAGTCTGAAGTCATTTTGTTTAAATGCAGTTTTGTTTCAAAAATCGAGCAATTTCTAAAAATACCTTCATATTTGAAGTGGAGCCATTTTTTGACGGAGATATGGCCATTAATATAATATATAAATTTGGATGAGTCTGAAGACATTTTCTTTAAATGCAGTTTTGTTTTAAAAATCGAGCAAATTCTAAAAATACCTTCATATTTGAAGTGGGGCCATTTTTGACGGAGATATGGCCATTAATATAATATATAATTTTAGATGAGTCTGAAGTCATTTTCTTTAAATGCAGTTTTGTTTAAAAAATCGAGCAATTTCTAAAAGTAACTCCATATTTGAAGTGGGGCCATTTTTGACGGAGATATGGCCATTAATAAAATATATAACTTTTGATGAGTCTGAAGTCATTTTGTTTAAATGCAGTTTTGTTTCAAAAATCGAGCAATTTCTAAAAATACCTTCATATTTGAAGTGGGGCCATTTTTGACGGAGATATGGCCATTAATATAATATATAATTTTAGATGAGTCTGAAGTCATTTTGTTTAAATGCAGTTTTGTTTCAAAAATCGAGCAATTTCTAAAAATAACTTCATATTTGAAGTGGGGCCATTTTTGACGGAGATATGGCCATTAATATAATATATAATTTTAGATGAGTCTGAAGTCATTTTCTTTAAATGCAGTTTTGTTTAAAAAATCGAGCAAATTTCTAAAAATAACTTCATATTTGAAGTGGGGCCATTTTTGACGGAGATATGGCCATTAATACAATATATAATTTTAGATGAGTCTGAAGTCATTTTGTTTAAATGCAGTTTTGTTTCAAAAATCGAGCAATTTCTAAAAATACCTTCATATTTGAAGTGGGGCCATTTTTGACGGAGATATGGCCATTAATATAATATATAATTTTGGATGAGTCTGAAGTCATTTTCTTTAAATGCAGTTTTGTTTTAAAAATCGAGCAAATTCTAAAAATACCTTCATATTTGAAGTGGGGCCATTTTTGACGGAGATATGGCCATTAATACAATATATAATTTTAGATGAGTCTGAAGTCATTTTCTTTAAATGCAGTTTTGTTTCAAAAATCGAGCAAATTCTAAAAATACCTTCATATTTTAAGTGGGGCCATTTTTGACGGAGATATGGCCATTAATACAATATATAATTTTAGATGAGTCTGAAGTCATTTTCTTTAAATGCAGTTTTGTTTCAAAAATCGAGCAATTTCTAAAAATACCTTCATATTTGAAGTGGGGCCATTTTTGACGGAGATATGGCCATTAATATAATATATAATTTTGGATGAGTCTGAAGACATTTTCTTTAAATGCAGTTTTGTTTTAAAAATCGAGCAAATTCTAAAAATACCTTCATATTTGAAGTGGGGCCATTTTTGACGGAGATATGGCCATTAATACAATATATAATTTTAGATGAGTCTGAAGTCATTTTGTTTAAATGCAGTTTTGTTTCAAAAATCGAGCAAATTTCTAAAAATACCTTCATATTTGAAGTGGGGCCATTTTTGACGGAGATATGGCCATTAATATAATATATAATTTTAGATGAGTCTGAAGTCATTTTCTTTAAATGCAGTTTTGTTTAAAAAATCGAGCAAATTCTAAAAATAACTTCATATTTGAAGTGGGGCCATTTTTGACGGAGATATGGCCATTAATATAATATATAATTTTAGATGAGTCTGAAGTCATTTTCTTTAAATGCAGTTTTGTTTAAAAAATCGAGCAATTTCTAAAAATAACTTCATATTTGAAGTGGGGCCATTTTTGACGGAGATATGGCCATTAATATAATATATAATTTTAGATGAGTCTGAAGTCATTTGCTTTAAATGCAGTTTTGTTTCAAAAATCGAGCAATTTCTAAAAATAACTTCATTTTTGGAGTGGGGCCATTTTTGACGGAGATATGGCCATTAATACAATATATAATTTTAGATGAGTCTGAAGTCATTTTCTTTAAATGCAGTTTTGTTTAAAAAATCGAGCAATTTCTAAAAGTAACTCCATATTGGAAGTGGGGCCATTTTTGACAGAGATATGGCCATTAATACAATATATAACTTTTGATGAGTCTGAAGTCATTTTGTTTAAATGCAGTTTTGTTTCACAAATCGAGCAATTTCTAAAAATACCTTCATATTTGAAGTGGAGCCATTTTTTGACGGAGATATGGCCATTAATATAATATATAAATTTGGATGAGTCTGAAGACATTTTCTTTAAATGCAGTTTTGTTTTAAAAATCTAGCAAATTCTAAAAATACCTTCATATTTGAAGTGGGGCCATTTTTGACGGAGATATGGCCATTAATACAATATGTAATTTTAGATGAGTCTGAAGTCATTTTGTTTAAATTCAGTTTTGTTTCAAAAATCGAGCAAATTCTAAAAATACCTTCATATTTGAAGTGGAGCCATTTTTTGACGGAGATATGGCCATTAATATAATATATAAATTTGGATGAGTCTGAAGACATTTTCTTTAAATGCAGTTTTGTTTTAAAAATCGAGCAAATTCTAAAAATACCTTCATATTTGAAGTGGGGCCATTTTTGAGGGAGATATGGCCATTTATATAATATATAATATTAGATGAGTCTGAAGTCATTTTCTTTAAAAGCTGTTTTGTTTAAAAAATCGAGCAATTTCTAAAAGTAACTCCATCTTTGAAATGGGGCCATTTTTGACGGAGATATGGCCATTAATAAAATATATAACTTTTGATGAGTCTGAAGTCATTTTGTATAAATGCAGTTTTGTTTAAAAAATCGAGCAATTTCTAAAAGTAACTCCATCTTTGAAATGGGGCCATTTTTGACGGAGATATGGCCATTAATAAAATATATAACTTTTGATGAGTCTGAAGTCATTTTGTTTAAATGCAGTTTTGTTTAAAAAATCGAGCAAAGTCTAAAAATAACTTCATTATTGGCGTGGGGCCATTTTTGACGGAGATATGGCCATTAACATAATATATAATTTTAGACGAGTCTGAAGTCATTTTCTTTAAATGCAGTTTTGTTTAAAAAATCGAGCAATTTCTAAAAGTAACTCCATCTTTGAAATGGGGCCATTTTTTACGGAGATATGGCCATTAATAAAATATATAACTTTAGATGAGTCTGAAGTCATTTTGTTTAAATGCAGTTTTGTTTCAAAAATCGAGCAATTTCTAAAAATACCTTCATATTTGAAGTGGGACTATTTTTGACAGAGATATGGCCATTAATACAATAAATAATCTTGGATGAGTCTGAAGACATTTTCTTTAAATGCAGTTTTGTTTAAAAATCGAGCAATTTCTAAAAGTAACTCCATATTGGAAGTGGGGCCATTTTTGACAGAGATATGGCCATTAATACAATATATAACTTTTGATGAGTCTGAAGTCATTTTGTATAAATGCAGTTTTGTTTCACAAATCGAGCAATTTCTAAAAATACCTTCATATTTGAAGTGGGGCCAATTTTGACAGAGATATGGCCATTAATATAATATATAATTTTAGATGAGTCTGAAGACATTTTCTTTAAATGCAGTTTTGTTTAAAAAATCGAGCAATTCCTAAAAGTAACTTTGTTATTGGAGTGGGCCCATTTTTGAGAGAGATATGGCCATTAATATAATATATAATTTTAGATGAGTCTGAAGTCATTTTCTTTAAGTGCAGTTTTGATTCATAAATCGAGCAAATTATAAAAATAACTTCATTATTGGCGTGGGGCCATTTTTGACGGAGATATGGCCATTAATACAATATATAATTTTAGATGAGCCTGAAGTCATTTTCTTTAAATGCAGTTTTGTTTCAAAAATCGAGCAATTTCTAAAAGTAACTTCATATTATATGTGGGGCCATTTTTGACGGAGATATGGCCATTAATACAATATATAATTTAGATGAGTCTGAAGACATTTTCATTAAATGCAGTTTTGTTTAAAAAATCGAGCAATTTCTAAAAGTAACTCCATATTTGAGGTGATGGCATTTTTGACAGAGATATGGCCATTAATACAATATATAACTTTAGATGAGTCTGAAGTCATTTTGTTTAAATGAAGTTTTGTTTCACAAATCGAGTAATTTCTAAAAATACCTTCATATTTGAAGTGGGGCCATTTTTGACGGAGATATGGCCATTAATATAATATATAAATTTGGATGAGTCTGAAGACATTTTCTTTAAATGCAGTTTTGTTTTAAAAATCTAGCAAATTCTAAAAATACCTTTATATTTGAAGTGGGGCCATTTTTGATGGAGATATGGCCATTAATACAATATATAATTTTAGATGAGTCTGAAGTCATTTTGTTTAAATTCAGTTTTGTTTCAAAAATCGAGCAAATTCTAAAAATACCTTCATATTTGAAGTGGAGCCATTTTTGACGGAGATATGGCCATTAATATAATATATAAATTTGGATGAGTCTGAAGACATTTTCTTTAAATGCAGTTTTGTTTTAAAAATCGAGCAAATTCTAAAAATACCTTCATATTTGAAGTGGGGCCATTTTTGACGGAGATATGGCCATTAACATAATATATAATATTAGATGAGTCTGAAGACATTTTCTTTAAATGCAGTTTTGTTTCAAAAATCGAGCAAAGTATAAAAATAACTTCATATTTTATGTGGGGCCATTTTTGACGGAGATATGGCCATTAATACAATATATAATTTTAGATGAGTCTGAAGTCATTTTCTTTAAATGCAGTTTTGTTTCAAAAATCGAGCAAATTCTAAAAATAACTTCATATATTGAAGTGGGGCCATTTTTGACGGAGATATGGCCATTAATAAAATATATAACTTTTAGATGAGTCTGAAGTCATTTTGTTTAAATGCAGTTTTGTTTCAAAAATCGAGCAATTTCTAAAAATAACTTCATATTTGAAGTGGGGCCATTTTTGACGGAGATATGGCCATTAATATAATATATAATTTTAGATGAGTCTGAAGTCATTTTCTTTAAATGCAGTTTTGTTTCAAAAATCGAGCAATTTCTAAAAATAACTTCATATTTGAAGTGGGGCCATTTTTGACGGAGATATGGCCATTAATACAATATATAATTTTAGATGAGTCTGAAGTCATTTTCTTTAAATGCAGTTTTGTTTCAAAAATCGAGCAATTTCTAAAAATAACTTCATATTTGAAGTGGGGCCATTTTTGACAGAGATATGGCCATTAATACAATATATAATTTTGATGAGTCTGAAGTCATTTTCTTTAAATGCAGTTTTGTTTCAAAAATCGAGCAATTTCTAAAAATAACTTCATATTTGAAGTGGGGCCATTTTTGACAGAGATATGGCCATTAATATAATATATAATTTTAGATGAGTCTGAAGTCATTTTCTTTAAATGCAGTTTTGTTTAAAAAATCGAGCAATTTCTAAAAATAACTTCATATTTGAAGTGGGGCCATTTTTGACGGAGATATGGCCATTAATATAATATATAATTTTAGATGAGTCTGAAGTCATTTTCTTTAAATGCAGTTTTGTTTAAAAAATCGAGCAATTTCTAAAAATAACTTCATATTTGAAGTGGGGCCATTTTTGACGGAGATATGGCCATTAATACAATATATAATTTTAGATGAGTCTGAAGTCATTTTCTTTAAATGCAGTTTTGTTTCAAAAATCGAGCAATTTCTAAAAATAACTTCATATTTGAAGTGGGGCCATTTTTGACGGAGATATGGCCATTAATACAATATATAATTTTAGATGAGTCTGAAGTCATTTTCTTTAAATGCAGTTTTGTTTAAAAAATCGAGCAATTTCTAAAAATAACTTCATATTTGAAGTGGGGCCATTTTTGACGGAGATATGGCCATTAATATAATATATAATTTTAGATGAGTCTGAAGTCATTTTCTTTAAATGCAGTTTTGTTTCAAAAATCGAGCAATTTCTAAAAATAACCTTCATATTTGAAGTGGGGCCATTTTTGACGGAGATATGGCCATTAATACAATATATAATTTTAGATGAGTCTGAAGACATTTTCTTTAAATGCAGTTTTGTTTAAAAAATCGAGCAATTTCTAAAAATAACTTCATATTTGAAGTGGGGCCATTTTTGACGGAGATATGGCCATTAATACAATATATAATTTTAGATGAGTCTGAAGTCATTTTCTTTAAATGCAGTTTTGTTTCAAAAAATCGAGCAATTTCTAAAAATAACTTCATATTTGAAGTGGGGCCATTTTTGACGGAGATATGGCCATTAATATAATATATAATTTTAGATGAGTCTGAAGTCATTTTGTTTAAATGCAGTTTTGTTTCAAAAATCGAGCAATTTCTAAAAATAACTTCATATTTGAAGTGGGGCCATTTTTGACGGAGATATGGCCATTAATATAATATATAATTTTAGATGAGTCTGAAGTCATTTTCTTTAAATGCAGTTTTGTTTAAAAATCGAGCAATTTCTAAAAATAACTTCATATTTGAAGTGGGGCCATTTTTGACGGAGATATGGCCATTAATACAATATATAATTTTAGATGAGTCTGAAGTCATTTTCTTTAAATGCAGTTTTGTTTCAAAAATCGAGCAATTTCTAAAAATAACTTCATATTTGAAGTGGGGCCATTTTTGACGGAGATATGGCCATTAATACAATATATAATTTTAGATGAGTCTGAAGTCATTTTCTTTAAATGCAGTTTTGTTTAAAAAATCGAGCAATTTCTAAAAATAACTTCATATTTGAAGTGGGGCCATTTTTGACGGAGATATGGCCATTAATATAATATATAATTTTAGATGAGTCTGAAGTCATTTTCTTTAAATGCAGTTTTGTTTCAAAAATCGAGCAATTTCTAAAAATAACTTCATATTTGAAGTGGGGCCATTTTTGACGGAGATATGGCCATTAATACAATATATAATTTTAGATGAGTCTGAAGTCATTTTCTTTAAATGCAGTTTTGTTTCAAAAATCGAGCAATTTCTAAAAATAACTTCATATTTGAAGTGGGGCCATTTTTGACGGAGATATGGCCATTAATACAATATATAATTTTAGATGAGTCTGAAGTCATTTTCTTTAAATGCAGTTTTGTTTCAAAAATCGAGCAATTTCTAAAAATAACTTCATATTTGAAGTGGGGCCATTTTTGACGGAGATATGGCCATTAATATAATATATAATTTTAGATGAGTCTGAAGTCATTTTCTTTAAATGCAGTTTTGTTTCAAAAATCGAGCAATTTCTAAAAATAACTTCATATTTGAAGTGGGGCCATTTTTGACGGAGATATGGCCATTAATACAATATATAAATTTTAGATGAGTCTGAAGTCATTTTCTTTAAATGCAGTTTTGTTTCAAAAATCGAGCAATTTCTAAAAATAACTTCATATTTGAAGTGGGGCCATTTTTGACGGAGATATGGCCATTAATATAATATATAATTTTAGATGAGTCTGAAGTCATTTTCTTTAAATGCAGTTTTGTTTCAAAAATCGAGCAATTTCTAAAAATAACTTCATATTTGAAGTGGGGCCATTTTTGACGGAGATATGGCCATTAATACAATATATAATTTTAGATGAGTCTGAAGTCATTTTCTTTAAATGCAGTTTTGTTTCAAAAATCGAGCAATTTCTAAAAATAACTTCATATTTGAAGTGGGGCCATTTTTGACGGAGATATGGCCATTAATACAATATATAATTTTAGATGAGTCTGAAGTCATTTTCTTTAAATGCAGTTTTGTTTAAAAAATCGAGCAATTTCTAAAAATAACTTCATATTTGAAGTGGGGCCATTTTTGACGGAGATATGGCCATTAATACAATATATAATTTTAGATGAGTCTGAAGTCATTTTCTTTAAATGCAGTTTTGTTTAAAAATCGAGCAATTTCTAAAAATAACTTCATATTTGAAGTGGGGCCATTTTTGACGGAGATATGGCCATTAATACAATATATAATTTTAGATGAGTCTGAAGTCATTTTCTTTAAATGCAGTTTTGTTTAAAAAATCGAGCAATTTCTAAAAATAACTTCATATTTGAAGTGGGGCCATTTTTGACGGAGATATGGCCATTAATATAATATATAATTTTAGATGAGTCTGAAGTCATTTTCTTTAAATGCAGTTTTGTTTCAAAAATCGAGCAATTTCTAAAAATAACTTTATGATATTAGGGATTTTGACGGAGATATGGCCATTAATACAATATATAATTTTAGATGAGTCTGAAGTCATTTTCTTTAAATGCAGTTTTGTTTCAAAAATCGAGCAATTTCTAAAAATAACTTCATATTTGAAGTGGGGCCATTTTTGACGGAGATATGGCCATTAATATAATATATAATTTTAGATGAGTCTGAAGTCATTTTCTTTAAATGCAGTTTTGTTTCAAAAATCGAGCAATTTCTAAAAATAACTTCATATTTGAAGTGGGGCCATTTTTGACGGAGATATGGCCATTAATATAATATATAATTTTAGATGAGTCTGAAGTCATTTTCTTTAAATGCAGTTTTGTTTAAAAAATCGAGCAATTTCTAAAAATAACTTCATATTTGAAGTGGGGCCATTTTTGACGGAGATATGGCCATTAATATAATATATAATTTTAGATGAGTCTGAAGTCATTTTCTTTAAATGCAGTTTTGTTTCAAAAATCGAGCAATTTCTAAAAATAACTTCATATTTGAAGTGGGGCCATTTTTGACGGAGATATGGCCATTAATACAATATATAATTTTAGATGAGTCTGAAGTCATTTTCTTTAAATGCAGTTTTGTTTAAAAAATCGAGCAATTTCTAAAAATAACTTCATATTTGAAGTGGGGCCATTTTTGACGGAGATATGGCCATTAATACAATATATAATTTTAGATGAGTCTGAAGTCATTTTCTTTAAATGCAGTTTTGTTTCAAAAATCGAGCAATTTCTAAAAATACCTTCATATTTGAAGTGGGGCCATTTTTGACGGAGATATGGCCATTAATATAATATATAATTTTAGATGAGTCTGAAGTCATTTTCTTTAAATGCAGTTTTGTTTAAAAAATCGAGCAATTTCTAAAAATAACTTCATATTTGAAGTGGGGCCATTTTTGACGGAGATATGGCCATTAATATAATATATAATTTTAGATGAGTCTGAAGTCATTTTCTTTAAATGCAGTTTTGTTTCAAAAATCGAGCAAATTCTAAAAATAACTTCATATTTGAAGTGGGGCCATTTTTGACGGAGATATGGCCATTAATACAATATATAATTTTAGATGAGTCTGAAGTCATTTTGTTTAAATGCAGTTTTGTTTCAAAAATCGAGCAAATTCTAAAAATAACTTCATATTTGGAGTGGGGCCATTTTTGACGGAGATATGGCCATTAATATAATATATAATTTTAGATGAGTCTGAAGACATTTTCTTTAAATGCAGTTTTGTTTAAAAAATCGAGCAATTTCTAAAAATAACTCCATATTTGAAGTGGGGCCATTTTTGACGGAGATATGGCCATTAATAAAATATATAATTTTAGATGAGTCTGAAGTCATTTTGTTTAAATGCAGTTTTGTTTCACAAATCGAGCAATTTCTAAAAATACCTTCATATTTGAAGTGGGGCCATTTTTGACGGAGATATGGCCATTAATACAATATATAATTTTGGATGAGTCTGAAGACATTTTCTTTAAATGCAGTTTTGTTTAAAAATCGAGCAATTTCTAAAAGTAACTCCATATTGGAAGTGGGGCCATTTTTGACAGAGATATGGCCATTAATACAATATATAACTTTTAGATGAGTCTGAAGTCATTTTGTTTAAATGCAGTTTTGTTTCACAAATCGAGCAATTTCTAAAAATACCTTCATATTTGAAGTGGGGCCAATTTTGACAGAGATATGGCCATTAATATAATATATAATTTTAGATGAGTCTGAAGACATTTTCTTTAAATGCAGTTTTGTTTAAAAAATCGAGCAATTTCTAAAAGTAACTTTATTATTGGAGTGGGCCCATTTTTGGGAGAGATATGGCCATTAATATAATATATAATTTTAGATGAGTCTGAAGTCATTTTCTTTAAATGAAGTTTTGATTCATAAATCGAGCAAAGTATAAAAATAACTTCATTATTGGCGTGGGGCCATTTTTGACGGAGATATGGCCATTAATACAATATATAATTTTAGATGAGTCTGAAGTCATTTTCTTTAAATGCAGTTTTGTTTCAAAAATCGAGCAATTTCTAAAAGAAACTTCATATTATATGTGGGGCCATTTTTGACGGAGATATGGCCATTAACATAATATATAATTTTAGACGAGTCTGAAGTCATTTTCTTTAAATGCAGTTTTGTTTAAAAAATCGAGCAATTTCTAAAAGTAACTCCATATTTGAAATGGGGCCATTTTTGACAGAGATATGGCCATTAATAAAATATATAGTTTTAGATGAGTCTGAAGTCATTTTGTTTAAATGCAGTTTTGTTTCACAAATCGAGCAATTTCTAAAAATACCTTCATATTTGAAGTGGGACTATTTTTGACAGAGATATGGCCATTAATACAATAAATAATCTTGGATAAGTCTGAAGACATTTTCTTTAAATGCAGTTTTGTTTAAAAAAACGAGCAATTTCTAAAAGTAACTTCATATTTGAAGTGGGGCCATTTTTGACAGAGATATGGCCATTAATACAATATATAACTTTAGATGAGTCTGAAGTCATTTTGTATAAATGCAGTTTTGTTTCACAAATCGAGCAATTTCTAAAAATACCTTCATATTTGAAGTGGGGCCAATTTTAACAGAGATATGGCCATTAATATAATATATAATTTTAGATGAGTCTGAAGTCATTTTGTTTAAATGCAGTTTTGTTTAAAAAATCGAGCAATTTCTAAAAGTAACTTTATTATTGGAGTGGGCCCATTTTTGACAGAGATATGGCCATTAATATAATATATAATTTTAGATGAGTCTGAAGTCATTTTCTTTAAATGCAGTTTTGATTCATAAATCGAGCAAAGTATAAAAATAACTTCATTATTGGTGTGGGGCCATTTTTTACGGAGATATGGCCATTGATACAATATATAATTTTAGATGAGTCTGAAGACATTTTCTTTAAATGCAGTTTTGTTTAAAAAATCTACCAATTTCTAAATGTAACTCCATATTTGAAGTGATGCCATTTTTGACAGAGATATGGCCATTAATACAATACATAACTTTAGATGAGTCTGAAGTCATTTTGTTTAAATGCAGTTTTGTTTCACAAATCGAGCAATTTCTAAAAATACCTTCATATTTGAAGTGGGGCCATTTTTGACGGAGATATGGCCATTAATATAATATATAATTTTAGATGAGTCTGAATTCATTTTCTTTAAATGCAGTTTCGTTTCAAAAATCGAGCAATTTCTAAAAATAACTTCATTATTGGCGTGGGGCCATTTTTGGCGGAGATATGGTCATTAACATAATATATAATTTTTAGACGAGTCTGAAGTCATTTTCTTTAAATGCAGTTTTGATTCATAAATCGAGCAAAGTATAAAAATAACTTCATTATTGGCGTGGGGCCATTTTTGGCGGAGATATGGCCATTAATACAATATATAATTTTAGACGAGTCTGAAGTCATTTTCTTTAAATGCAGTTTTGTTTAAAAAATCGAGCAATTTCTAAAAGTAACTCCATATTTGAAATGGGGCCATTTTTGACAGAGATATGGCCATTAACAAAATATATAACTTTAGATGAGTCTGAAGTCATTTTGTTTAAATGCAGTTTTGTTTCACAAATCGAGCAATTCCTAAAAATACCTTCATATTTGAAGTGGGACTATTTTTGACAGAGATATGGCCATTAATACAATAAATAATCTTGGATGAGTCTGAAGACATTTTCTTTAAATGCAGTTTTGTTTAAAAAAACGAGCAATTTCTAAAAGTAACTTCATATCTGAAGTGGGGCCATTTTTGACAGAGATATGGCCATTAATACAATATATAACTTTAGATGAGTCTGAAGTCATTTTGTGTAAATGCAGTTTTGTTTCACAAATCGAGCAATTTCTAAAAATACCTTCATATTTGAAGTGGGGCCAATTTTAACAGAGATATGGCCATTAATATAATATATAATTTTAGATGAGTCTGAAGTCATTTTGTTTAAATGCAGTTTTGTTTAAAAAATCGAGCAATTTCTAAAAGTAACTTTATTATTGGAGTGGGCCCATTTTTGACAGAGATATGGCCATTAATATAATATATAATTTTAGATGAGTCTGAAGTCATTTTCTTTAAATGCAGTTTTGATTCATAAATCGAGCAAAGTATAAAAATAACTTCATTATTGGTGTGGGGCCATTTTTGACGGAGATATGGCCATTAATACAATATATAAATTTATTTAGATGAGTCTGAAGTCATTTTCTTTAAATGCAGTTTTGTTTCAAAAATCGAGCAATTTCTAAAAGTAACTTCATATTTTATGTGGGGCCATTTTTGACGGAGATATGGCCATTAATACAATATATAATTTTAGATGAGTCTGAAGACATTTTCTTTAAATGCAGTTTTGTTTAAAAAATCGAGCAATTTCTAAAAGTAACTCCATATTTGAAGTGGGGCCATTTTTGACAGAGATATGGCCATTAATACAATATATAACTTTAGATGAGTCTGAAGTCATTTTGTTTAAATGCAGTTTTGTTTCACAAATCGAGCAATTTCTAAAAATAACTTCATATTTGAAGTGGGGCCATTTTTGACGGAGATATGGCCATTAATACAATATATAATTTTAGATGAGTCTGAAGTCATTTTGTTTAAATGCAGTTTTGTTTCAAAAATCGAGCAATTTCTAAAAATAACTTCATATTTGAAGTGGGGCCATTTTTGACGGAGATATGGCCATTAATATAATATATAATTTTAGATGAGTCTGAAGTCATTTTCTTTAAATGCAGTTTTGTTTCAAAAATCGAGCAATTTCTAAAAATAACTTCATATTTGAAGTGGGGCCATTTTTGACGGAGATATGGCCATTAATACAATATATAATTTTAGATGAGTCTGAAGTCATTTTCTTTAAATGCAGTTTTGTTTCAAAAATCGAGCAATTTCTAAAAATACCTTCATATTTTGAAGTGGGGCCATTTTTGACGGAGATATGGCCATTAATACAATATATAATTTTAGATGAGTCTGAAGACATTTTCTTTAAATGCAGTTTTGTTTAAAAAATCGAGCAATTTCTAAAAATAACTTCATATTTGAAGTGGGGCCATTTTTGACAGAGATATGGCCATTAATACAATATATAATTTTAGATGAGTCTGAAGTCATTTTCTTTAAATGCAGTTTTGTTTCAAAAATCGAGCAATTTCTAAAAATACCTTCATATTTGAAGTGGGGCCATTTTTGACGGAGATATGGCCATTAATATAATATATAATTTTAGATGAGTCTGAAGTCATTTTCTTTAAATGCAGTTTTGTTTCAAAAATCGAGCAATTTCTAAAAATAACTTCATATTTTAAGTGGGGCCATTTTTGACGGAGATATGGCCATTAATACAATATATAATTTTAGATGAGTCTGAAGTCATTTTCTTTAAATCAGTTTAGTTTTGTTTCAAAAATCGAGCAAATTTCTAAAAATACCTTCATATTTGAAGTGGGGCCATTTTTGACGGAGATATGGCCATTAATATAATATATAATTTTAGATGAGTCTGAAGTCATTTTCTTTAAATGCAGTTTTGTTTCAAAAATCGAGCAATTTCTAAAAATAACTTCATATTTTATGTGGGGCCATTTTTGACGGAGATATGGCCATTAATACAATATATAATTTTAGATGAGTCTGAAGTCATTTTCTTTAAATGCAGTTTTGTTTCAAAAATCGAGCAATTTCTAAAAATAACTTCATATTTGAAGTGGGGCCATTTTTGACAGAGATATGGCCATTAATACAATATATAATTTTAGATGAGTCTGAAGTCATTTTGTTTAAATGCAGTTTTGTTTCAAAAATCGAGCAATTTCTAAAAATACCTTCATATTTGAAGTGGGGCCATTTTTGACGGAGATATGGCCATTAATACAATATATAATTTTGGATGAGTCTGAAGACATTTTCTTTAAATGCAGTTTTGTTTCAAAAATCGAGCAATTTCTAAAAATAACTTCATATTTGAAGTGGGGCCATTTTTGACAGAGATATGGCCATTAATACAATATATAATTTTAGATGAGTCTGAAGTCATTTTGTTTAAATGCAGTTTTGTTTCAAAAATCGAGCAATTTCTAAAAATACCTTCATATTTGAAGTGGGGCCATTTTTGACGGAGATATGGCCATTAATATAATATATAATTTTAGATGAGTCTGAAGTCATTTTCTTTAAATGCAGTTTTGTTTCAAAAATCGAGCAATTTCTAAAAATAACTTCATATTTGAAGTGGGGCCATTTTTGACGGAGATATGGCCATTAATACAATATATAATTTTAGATGAGTCTGAAGTCATTTTCTTTAAATGCAGTTTTGTTTCAAAAATCGAGCAATTTCTAAAAATAACTTCATATTTTGAAGTGGGGCCATTTTTGACGGAGATATGGCCATTAATACAATATATAATTTTAGATGAGTCTGAAGTCATTTTCTTTAAATGCAGTTTTGTTTCAAAAATCGAGCAATTTCTAAAAATAACTTCATATTTGAAGTGGGGCCATTTTTGACGGAGATATGGCCATTAATACAATATATAATTTTAGATGAGTCTGAAGTCATTTTGTTTAAATGCAGTTTTGTTTCAAAAATCGAGCAATTTCTAAAAATACCTTCATATTTGAAGTGGGGCCATTTTTGACGGAGATATGGCCATTAATATAATATATAATTTTAGATGAGTCTGAAGACATTTTCTTTAAATGCAGTTTTGTTTCAAAAAATCGAGCAAATTCTAAAAATACCTTCATATTTGAAGTGGGGCCATTTTTGACGGAGATATGGCCATTAATATAATATATAATTTTAGATGAGTCTGAAGACATTTTCTTTAAATGCAGTTTTGTTTCAAAAAATCGAGCAATTTCTAAAAGTAACTTCATATTTTAAGTGGGGCCATTTTTGACGGAGATATGGCCATTAATACAATATATAATTTTAGATGAGTCTGAAGTCATTTTCTTTAAATGCAGTTTTGTTTCAAAAATCGAGCAATTTCTAAAAATACCTTCATATTTGAAGTGGGGCCATTTTTGACGGAGATATGGCCATTAATATAATATATAATTTTGGATGAGTCTGAAGACATTTTCTTTAAATGCAGTTTTGTTTCAAAAATCGAGCAAATTCTAAAAATAACTTCATATTTGAAGTGGGGCCATTTTTGACGGAGATATGGCCATTAATACAATATATAATTTTAGATGAGTCTGAAGTCATTTTGTTTAAATGCAGTTTTGTTTCAAAAATCGAGCAATTTCTAAAAATACCTTCATATTTGAAGTGGGGCCATTTTTGACGGAGATATGGCCATTAATACAATATATAATTTTAGATGAGTCTGAAGTCACATTTTCTTTAAATGCAGTTTTGTTTCAAAAAATCGAGCAATTTCTAAAAACTAAAAGTAACTTCATAATTTAAGTGGGGCCATTTTTGACGGAGATATGGCCATTAATACAATATATAATTTTAGATGAGTCTGAAGTCATTTTCTTTAAATGCAGTTTTGTTTCAAAAATCGAGCAATTTCTAAAAATACCTTCATATTTTAAGTGGGGCCATTTTTGACGGAGATATGGCCATTAATACAATATATAATTTTAGATGAGTCTGAAGTCATTTTCTTTAAATGCAGTTTTGTTTCAAAAATCGAGCAATTTCTAAAAGTAACTTCATATTTGAAGTGGGGCCATTTTTGACGGAGATATGGCCATTAATACAATATATAATTTTAGATGAGTCTGAAGACATTTTCTTTAAATGCAGTTTTGTTTCAAAAATCGAGCAATTTCTAAAAGTAACTTCATATTTTAAGTGGGGCCATTTTTGACAGAGATATGGCCATTAATACAATATATAATTTTAGATGAGTCTGAAGACATTTTCTTTAAATGCAGTTTTGTTTCAAAAATCGAGCAATTTCTAAAAATACCTTCATATTTTAAGTGGGGCCATTTTTGACGGAGATATGGCCATTAATATAATATATAATTTTAGATGAGTCTGAAGTCATTTTCTTTAAATGCAGTTTTGTTTCAAAAATCGAGCAAATTCTAAAAATAACTTCATATTTTAAGTGGGGCCATTTTTGACGGAGATATGGCCATTAATACAATATATAATTTTAGATGAGTCTGAAGTCATTTTGTTTAAATGCAGTTTTGTTTCAAAAAATCGAGCAAATTCTAAAAATAACTTCATTATTGGAGTGGGGCCATTTTTGACGGAGATATGGCCATTAATATAATATATAATTTTAGATGAGTCTGAAGTCATTTTCTTTAAATGCAGTTTTGTTTAAAAAATCGAGCAATTTCTAAAAGTAACTCCATATTTGAAGTGGGGCCATTTTTGACGGAGATATGGCCATTAATACAATATATAATTTTAGATGAGTCTGAAGTCATTTTGTTTAAATGCAGTTTTGTTTCAAAAATCGAGCAATTTCTAAAAATACCTTCATATTTGAAGTGGGGCCATTTTTGACGGAGATATGGCCATTAATACAATATATAATTTTAGATGAGTCTGAAGTCATTTTCTTTAAATGCAGTTTTGTTTCAAAAATCGAGCAATTTCTAAAAGTAACTTCATATTTTGTGTGGGGCCATTTTTGACGGAGATATGGCCATTAATACAATATATAATTTTAGATGAGTCTGAAGACATTTTCTTTAAATGCAGTTTTGTTTAAAAAATCGAGCAATTTCTAAAAGTAACTTCATATTTGATGGGGCCATTTTTGACAGGAGATATGGCCATTAATACAATATATAATTTTAGATGAGTCTGAAGTCATTTTCTTTAAATGCAGTTTTGTTTCAAAAAATCGAGCAAATTCTAAAAATACCTTCATATTTGAAGTGGGGCCATTTTTGACGGAGATATGGCCATTAATACAATATATAATTTTAGATGAGTCTGAAGACATTTTCTTTAAATGCAGTTTTGTTTCAAAAATCGAGCAAATTTCTAAAAATACCTTCATATTTGAAGTGGGGCCATTTTTGACGAGAGATATGGCCATTAATACAATATATAATTTTAGATGAGTCTGAAGTCATTTTCTTTAAATGCAGTTTTGTTTCAAAAATCGAGCAATTTCTAAAAATAACTTCATATTTTAAGTGGGGCCATTTTTGACGGAGATATGGCCATTAATACAATATATAATTTTAGATGAGTCTGAAGACATTTTCTTTAAATGCAGTTTTGTTTCAAAAAATCAGGCAATTTCTAAAAGTAACTTCATATTTTAAGTGGGGCCATTTTTGACGGAGATATGGCCATTAATACAATATATAATTTTAGATGAGTCTGAAGACATTTTCTTTAAATGCAGTTTTGTTTCAAAAAATCGAGCAAATTCTAAAAATACCTTCATATTTTAAGTGGGGCCATTTTTGACGGAGATATGGCCATTAATACAATATATAATTTTAGATGAGTCTGAAGTCATTTTCTTTAAATGCAGTTTTGTTTCAAAAATCGAGCAATTTCTAAAAGATAACTTCATATTTTAAGTGGGGCCATTTTTGACGGAGATATGGCCATTAATACAATATATAATTTTAGATGAGTCTGAAGACATTTTCTTTAAATGCAGTTTTGTTTCAAAAATCGAGCAATTTCTAAAAAATACCTTCATATTTTAAGTGGGGCCATTTTTGACGGAGATATGGCCATTAATACAATATATAATTTTAGATGAGTCTGAAGACATTTTCTTTAAATGCAGTTTTGTTTCAAAAATCGAGCAAATTCTAAAAATAACTTCATATTTGAAGTGGGGCCATTTTTGACGGAGATATGGCCATTAATACAATATATAATTTTAGATGAGTCTGAAGTCATTTTCTTTAAATGCAGTTTTGTTTCAAAAATCGAGCAAATGTCTAAAAAAACTTCATATTTTAAGTGGGGCCATTTTTGACGGAGATATGGCCATTAATACAATATATAATTTTAGATGAGTCTGAAGACATTTTCTTTAAATGCAGTTTTGTTTAAAAAATCGAGCAATTTCTAAAAATAACTTCATATTTTGGAGTGGGGCCATTTTTGACGGAGATATGGCCATTAATACAATATATAATTTTAGATGAGTCTGAAGTCATTTTCTTTAAATGCAGTTTTGTTTCAAAAATCGAGCAATTTCTAAAAATAACCTTCATATTTTAAGTGGGGCCATTTTTGACGGAGATATGGCCATTAATACAAATATATAATTTTAGATGAGTCTGAAGTCATTTTCTTTAAATGCAGTTTTGTTTTCAAAAATCGAGCAATTTCTAAAAATACCTTCAGATTTTAAGTGGGGCCATTTTTGACGGAGATATGGCCATTAATACAATATATAATTTTAGATGAGTCTAAAGACATTTTCTTTAAATGCAGTTTTGTTTCAAAAATCGAGCAATTTCTAAAAGTAACTTCATTATTGGAGTGGGGCCATTTTTGACGGAGATATGGCCATTAATACAATATATAATTTTAGATGAGTCTGAAGTCATTTTCTTTAAATGCAGTTTTGTTTAAAAAATCGAGCAAATTCTAAAAAGCATTTCAATATTTGAAGTGGGAGCCATTTTTGACGGAGATATGGCCATTAATACAATATATAATTTTGAGATGAGTCTGAAGTCATTTTGTTTAAATGCAGTTTTGTTTCAAAAATCAGGCAATTTCTAAAAATACCTTCATATTTGAAGTGGGGCCATTTTTGACGGAGATATGGCCATTAATACAATATATAATTTTAGATGAGTCTGAAGTCATTTTCGTTTTAAATGCAGTTTTGTTTCAAAAATCGAGCAATTTCTAAAAATAACTTCATATTTGAAGTGGGGCCATTTTTGACGGAGATATGGCCATTAATACAATATATAATTTTAGATGAGTCTGAAGACATTTTCTTTAAATGCAGTTTTGTTTTCAAAAAATCGAGCAAATTCTAAAAATAACTTCATATTTGAAGTGGGGCCATTTTTGACGGAGATATGGCCATTAATACAATATATAATTTTAGATGAGTCTGAAGTCATTTTCTTTAAATGCAGTTTTGTTTCAAAAATCGAGCAATTTCTAAAAGTAACTTCATATTTGAAGTGGGGCCATTTTTGACAGAGATATGGCCATTAATATAATATATAATTTTAGATGAGTCTGAAGTCATTTTCTTTAAATGCAGTTTTGTTTCAAAAATCGAGCAATTTTAAAAAATAACTTCATATTTGAAGTGGGGCCATTTTTGACGGAGATATGGCCATTAATACAATATATAATTTTAGATGAGTCTGAAGTCATTTTCTTTAAATGCAGTTTTGTTTCAAAAATCGAGCAATTTCTAAAAATAACTTCATTTATGTGGGGCCATTTTTGATATTAATACAAATATATAATTTTAGATGAGTCTGAAGTCATTTTCTTTAAATGCAGTTTTGTTTCAAAAAATCCAATATTCAAATATTTTTGAAGTGGGGCCATTTTTGACAGAGATATGGCCATTAATACAATATATAATTTTAGATGAGTCTGAAGTCATTTTTGTTTAAATGCAGTTTTGTTTCAAAAATCGAGCAGTTTCTAATATAATAATAATTTAATCGAAGTCATTTCTAAATGTTAAAATCCATTTTCAATAGGGCCATTTTGACGGAGATATGGCCATTAATACAATATATAATTTTAGATGAGTCTGATTTAGTTTAAATGCAGTTTTGTTTCAAAAATCGAGCAATTTCTAAAAATACCTTCATATTTGAAGTGGGGCCATTTTTGACGGAGATATGGCCATTAATACAATATATAATTTTAGATGAGTCTGAAGTCATTTTCTTTAAATGCAGTTTTGTTTCAAAAATCGAGCAATTTCTAAAAATAACTTCATATTTGAAGTGGGGCCATTTTTGACGGAGATATGGCCATTAATACAATATATAATTTTAGATGAGTCTGAAGTCATTTTGTTTAAATGCAGTTTTGTTTCAAAAATCGAGCAATTTCTAAAAGTAAACTTCATTATTGGAGTGGGCCATTTTTGACGGAGATATGGCCATTAATACAATATATAATTTTAGATGAGTCTGAAGTCATTTTCTTTAAATGCAGTTTTGTTTTCAAAAATCGAGCAAAGTATAAAAATAACTTCATTATTGGCGTGGGGCCATTTTTGACGGAGATATGGCCATTTTAATATAATATATAATTTTAGATGAGTCTGAAGTCATTTTCTTTAAATGCAGTTTTGTTTCAAAAATTTGAGCACTTCATATTTGAAGTGGGACCATTTTATAGGGCCATTAATAAATATATAATTTAGATGAGTCTGAAGTCATTTTCTTTAAATGCAGTTATGGCCATTTTTGACGGAGATATGGCCATTAATACAATATATAATTTTAGATGAGTCTGAAGTCATTTTCTTTAAATGCAGTTTTGTTTCAAAAAATCGAGCAATTTCTAAAAAGTAACTTCATATTTGAAGTGGGGCCATTTTTGACGGAGATATGGCCATTAATACAATATATAATTTTAGATGAGTCTGAAGACATTTTCTTTAAATGCAGTTTTGTTTCAAAAATCGAGCAATTTCTAAAAAGTAACTTCATATTTTGAAGTGGGGCCATTTTTGACGGAGATATGGCCATTAATACAATATATAATTTTAGATGAGTCTGAAGACATTTTCTTTAAATGCAGTTTTGTTTCAAAAATCGAGCAAATTTCTAAAAATAACTTCATATTTTAAGTGGGGCCATTTTTGACGGAGATATGGCCATTAATACAATATATAATTTTAGATGAGTCTGAAGTCATTTTCTTTAAATGCAGTTTTGTTTCAAAAATCGAGCAAATTTCTAAAAATACCTTCATATTTGAAGTGGGGCCATTTTTGACGGAGATATGGCCATTAATACAATATATAATTTTAGATGAGTCTGAAGACATTTTCTTTAAATGCAGTTTTGTTTCAAAAAATCGAGCAATTTCTAAAAGTAACTTCATATTTTGAAGTGGGGCCATTTTTGACGGAGATATGGCCATTAATACAATATATAATTTTAGATGAGTCTGAAGTCATTTTCTTTAAATGCAGTTTTGTTTCAAAAAATCGAGCAAATTTCTAAAAATACCTTCATATTTTAAGTGGGGCCATTTTTTGACGGAGATATGGCCATTAATACAATATATAATTTTAGATGAGTCTGAAGTCATTTTCTTTAAATGCAGTTTTGTTTCAAAAATCGAGCAAATTTCTAAAAATAACTTCATATTTGAAGTGGGGCCATTTTTGACGGAGATATGGCCATTAATACAATATATAATTTTAGATGAGTCTGAAGTCATTTTCTTTAAATGCAGTTTTGTTTCAAAAATCGAGCAAATTCTAAAAATAACTTCATATTTTGAAGTGGGGCCATTTTTGACGGAGATATGGCCATTAATATAATATATAATTTTAGATGAGTCTGAAGTCATTTTCTTTAAATGCAGTTTTGTTTAAAAAATCGAGCAATTTCTAAAAAGTAACTTCATATTTGAAGTGGGGCCATTTTTGACAGAGATATGGCCATTAATACAATATATAATTTTAGATGAGTCTGAAGTCATTTTCGTTTAAATGCAGTTTTGTTTCAAAAATCGAGCAATTTCTAAAAATACCTTCATATTTGAAGTGGGGCCATTTTTGACGGAGATATGGCCATTAATACAATATATAATTTTAGATGAGTCTGAAGTCATTTTCTTTAAATGCAGTTTTGTTTCAAAAATCGAGCAATTTCTAAAAAGTAACTTCATATTTTGAAGTGGGGCCATTTTTGACGGAGATATGGCCATTAATACAATATATAATTTTAGATGAGTCTGAAGTCATTTTCTTTAAATGCAGTTTTGTTTCAAAAATCGAGCAATTTCTAAAAAGTAACTTCATATTTGAAGTGGGGCCATTTTTGACGGAGATATGGCCATTAATACAATATATAATTTTAGATGAGTCTGAAGTCATTTTCTTTAAATGCAGTTTTGTTTCAAAAATCGAGCAATTTCTAAAAATACCTTCATATTTTGAAGTGGGGCCATTTTTGACGGAGATATGGCCATTAATACAATATATAATTTTAGATGAGTCTGAAGTCATTTTCTTTAAATGCAGTTTTGTTTCAAAAAATCGAGCAAATTCTAAAAATACCTTCATATTTTGAAGTGGGGCCATTTTTGACGGAGATATGGCCATTAATACAATATATAATTTTAGATGAGTCTGAAGTCATTTTCTTTAAATGCAGTTTTGTTTCAAAAATCGAGCAATTTCTAAAAAGTACCTTCATATTTTGAAGTGGGGCCATTTTTGACGGAGATATGGCCATTAATACAATATATAATTTTAGATGAGTCTGAAGTCATTTTCTTTAAATGCAGTTTTGTTTCAAAAAATCGAGCAAATTTCTAAAAATACCTTCATATTTGAAGTGGGGCCATTTTTGACGGAGATATGGCCATTAATACAATATATAATTTTAGATGAGTCTGAAGTCATTTTCTTTAAATGCAGTTTTGTTTCAAAAATCGAGCAATTTCTAAAAGTAACTTCATATTTGAAGTGGGGCCATTTTTGACGGAGATATGGCCATTAATACAATATATAATTTTAGATGAGTCTGAAGTCATTTTCTTTAAATGCAGTTTTGTTTCAAAAAATCGAGCAATTTCTAAAAAGTAACTTCATATTTTGAAGTGGGGCCATTTTTGACGGAGATATGGCCATTAATACAATATATAATTTTAGATGAGTCTGAAGTCATTTTCTTTAAATGCAGTTTTGTTTCAAAAATCGAGCAATTTCTAAAAAGTAACTTCATATTTGAAGTGGGGCCATTTTTTGACGGAGATATGGCCATTAATACAATATATAATTTTAGATGAGTCTGAAGTCATTTTCTTTAAATGCAGTTTTGTTTCAAAAATCGAGCAAATTTCTAAAAGTACCTTCATATTTTAAGTGGGGCCATTTTTGACGGAGATATGGCCATTAATACAATATATAATTTTAGATGAGTCTGAAGTCATTTTCTTTAAATGCAGTTTTGTTTCAAAAATCGAGCAAATTTCTAAAAATAACTTCATATTTGAAGTGGGGCCATTTTTGACGGAGATATGGCCATTAATACAATATATAATTTTAGATGAGTCTGAAGTCATTTTCTTTAAATGCAGTTTTGTTTCAAAAATCGAGCAATTTCTAAAAATAACTTCATATTTGAAGTGGGGCCATTTTTGACGGAGATATGGCCATTAATACAATATATAATTTTAGATGAGTCTGAAGTCATTTTCTTTAAATGCAGTTTTGTTTCAAAAATCGATATTCTAAAAAAGTAACTTCATTTTTATTGGGGCCATTTTTGACGGAGATATGGCCATTAATACAATATATAATTTTAGATGAGTCTGAAGTCATTTTCTTTAAATGCAGTTTTGTTTAAAAAATCGAGCAAATCTAAAAAAAATACCTTCATATTTGAAGTGGGGCTTTGACAGAGATATGGCCATTAATACAATATAATTTTAGTTAAGATGATTAGAAGTCATTTTCTTTAAATGCAGTTTTTGTTTCAAAAATCAGGCAATTTCTAAAAGTAACTTCATATTTGAAGTGGGGCCATTTTTGACGGAGATATGGCCATTAATATAATATATAATTTTAGATGAGTCTGAAGTCATTTTCTTTAAATGCAGTTTTGTTTCAAAAATCGAGCAATTTCTAAAAATACCTTCATATTTGAAGTGGGGCCATTTTTGACGGAGATATGGCCATTAATACAATATATATAATTTTAGATGAGTCTGAAGTCATTTTCTTTAAATGCAGTTTTGTTTCAAAAATCGAGCAATTTCTAAAAGTACCTTCATTATTTTAAGTGGGGCCATTTTTGACGGAGATATGGCCATTAATACAATATATAATTTTAGATGAGTCTGAAGTCATTTTCTTTAAATGCAGTTTTGTTTCAAAAATCGAGCAATTTCTAAAAGTAACTTCATATTTGAAGTGGGGCCATTTTTGACGGAGATATGGCCATTAATACAATATATAATTTTAGATGAGTCTGAAGTCATTTTCTTTAAATGCAGTTTTGTTTCAAAAATCGAGCAATTTCTAAAAATACCTTCATATTTTAAGTGGGGCCATTTTTGACGGAGATATGGCCATTAATACAATATATAATTTTAGATGAGTCTGAAGACATTTTCTTTAAATGCAGTTTTGTTTCAAAAATCGAGCAATTTCTAAAAGTAACTTCATATTTGAAGTGGGGCCATTTTTGACGGAGATATGGCCATTAATACAATATATAATTTTAGATGAGTCTGAAGTCATTTTCTTTAAATGCAGTTTTGTTTCAAAAATCGAGCAATTTCTAAAAGTAACTTCATATTTGAAGTGGGGCCATTTTTGACGGAGATATGGCCATTAATACAATATATAATTTTAGATGAGTCTGAAGTCATTTTCTTTAAATGCAGTTTTGTTTCAAAAATCGAGCAATTTCTAAAAGTAACTTCATATTTGAAGTGGGGCCATTTTTGACGGAGATATGGCCATTAATACAATATATAATTTTAGATGAGTCTTTTAAATGTTTTGTTTCAAAAATCGAGCAATTTCTAAAAATACCTTCATATTTGGGCCATTTTTGACGGAGATATGGCCATTAATACAATATATAATTTTAGATGAGTCTGAAGTCATTTTCTTTAAATGCAGTTTTGTTTTCAAAAATCGAGCAATTTCTAAAAGTACCTTCTCATTATTGAAGTGGGGCCATTTTTGACGGAGATATGGCCATTAATACAATATATAAAGATTAAGGCCCCTATAGCCATTTTTGATAGATGAGTCTGAAGTCATTTTCTTTAAATGCAGTTTTGTTTCAAAAATCGAGCAATTTCTAAAAATACCTTCATATTTTAAGTGGGGCCATTTTTGACGGAGATATGGCCATTAATACAATATATAATTTTAGATGAGTCTGAAGACATTTTCTTTAAATGCAGTTTTGTTTAAAAAATCGAGCAATTTCTAAAAGTAACTTCATTATTGGAGTGGGGCCATTTTTGACGGAGATATGGCCATTAATATAATATATAATTTTAGATGAGTCTGAAGACATTTTCTTTAAATGCAGTTTTGTTTCAAAAATCGGGCAATTTCTAAAAATACCTTCATATTTGAAGTGGGGCCATTTTTGACGGAGATATGGCCATTAATATAATATATAATTTTAGATGAGTCTAAAGTCATTTTCTTTAAATGCAGTTTTGTTTCAAAAATCGAGCAAATTCTAAAAATAACTTCATATTTTATGTGGGGCCATTTTTGACGGAGATATAGCCATTAATACAATATATAATTTTAGATGAACCTGATGTCATTTTTTTTAATTGCAGTTTTGTTTCAAAAATCGAGCAAAGTCTAAAAAAACCTTCATTATTGGAGCGGAGCCATTTTTGACGGAGATATGGCCATTAATACAATATATAATTTTATATGAGTCTGAAGTCATTTTCTTTAAATGCAGTTTTGTTTAAAAAATCGAGCAATTTCTAAAAAGTAACTCCATATTTGAAGTGGGGCCATTTTTGACGGAGATATGGCCATTAATACAATATATAATTTTAGATGAGTCTGAAGTCATTTTGTTTAAATGCAGTTTTGTTTCAAAAATCGAGCAATTTCTAAAAATACCTTCATATTTGAAGTGGGGCCATTTTTGACGGAGATATGGCCATTAATATAATATATAATTTTAGATGAGTCTGAAGTCATTTTCTTTAAATGCAGTTTTGTTTCAAAAATCGAGCAAAGTCTAAAAATAACTTCATTATTGGAGTGGAGCCATTTTTGACGGAGATATGGCCATTAATACAATATATAATTTTAGATGAGTCTGAAGTCATTTTCTTTAAATGCAGTTTTGTTTCAAAAAATCGAGCAATTTCTAAAAATACCTTCATATTTGAAGTGGGGCCATTTTTGACGGAGATATGGCCATTAATATAATATATAAATTTTCAAAACAATATATAATTTTAGATGAGTCTGAAGTCATTTTCTTTAAATGCAGTTTTGTTTCAAAAATCGAGCAATTTCTAAAAGTACCTTCATATTTGAAGTGGGGCCATTTTTGACAGAGATATGGCCATTAATACAATATATTATTTTAGATGAGTCTGAAGACATTTTCTTTAAATGCAGTTTTGTTTCATAAATCGAGCAAATTCTAAAAATACCTTCATATTTGGCGTGGGGCCATTTTTTGACGGAGATATGGCCATTAATACAATATATAATTTTAGATGAGTCTGAAGTCATTTTCTTTAAATGCAGTTTTGTTTCAAAAAATCGAGCAATTTCTAAAAAGTAACTTCATATTTGAAGTGGGGCCATTTTTGACGGAGATATGGCCATTAATACAATATATAATTTTAGATGAGTCTGAAGTCATTTTCTTTAAATGCAGTTTTGTTTCAAAAATCGAGCAATTTCTAAAAATACCTTCATATTTTAAGTGGGGCCATTTTTGACGGAGATATGGCCATTAATACAATATATAATTTTAGATGAGTCTGAAGTCATTTTCTTTAAATGCAGTTTTGTTTCAAAAATCGAGCAAATTTCTAAAAATACCTTCATATTTGAAGTGGGGCCATTTTTTGACGGAGATATGGCCATTAATACAATATATAATTTTAGATGAGTCTGAAGACATTTTCTTTAAATGCAGTTTTGTTTCAAAAATCGAGCAAATTTCTAAAAATAACTTCATATATTGAAGTGGGGCCATTTTTGACGGAGATATGGCCATTAATACAATATATAATTTTAGATGAGTCTGAAGTCATTTTCTTTAAATGCAGTTTTGTTTCAAAAATCGAGCAATTTCTAAAAGTAACTTCATATTTTGAAGTGGGGCCATTTTTTGACGGAGATATGGCCATTAATACAATATATAAATTTTAGATGAGTCTGAAGTCATTTTCTTTAAATGCAGTTTTGTTTTCAAAAATCGAGCAAATTTCTAAAAATACCTTCATATTTGAAGTGGGGCCATTTTTGACGGAGATATGGCCATTAATACAATATATAATTTTAGATGAGTCTGAAGTCATTTTCTTTAAATGCAGTTTTGTTTCAAAAATCGAGCAAATTTCTAAAAATACCTTCATATTTGAAGTGGGGCCATTTTTGACGGAGATATGGCCATTAATACAATATATAATTTTAGATGAGTCTGAAGTCATTTTCTTTAAATGCAGTTTTGTTTCAAAAATCGAGCAATTTCTAAAAAGTAACTTCATATTTTAAGTGGGGCCATTTTTGACGGAGATATGGCCATTAATACAATATATAATTTTAGATGAGTCTGAAGTCATTTTCTTTAAATGCAGTTTTGTTTCAAAAATCGAGCAAATTTCTAAAAATACCTTCATATTTGAAGTGGGGCCATTTTTGACGGAGATATGGCCATTAATACAATATATAATTTTAGATGAGTCTGAAGTCATTTTCTTTAAATGCAGTTTTGTTTCAAAAATCGAGCAAATTTCTAAAAGTAACTTCATATTTGAAGTGGGGCCATTTTTGACGGAGATATGGCCATTAATACAATATATAATTTTAGATGAGTCTGAAGTCATTTTCTTTAAATGCAGTTTTGTTTCAAAAAATCGAGCAAATTCTAAAAATACCTTCATATTTGAAGTGGGGCCATTTTTGACAGAGATATGGCCATTAATATAATATATAATTTTAGATGAGTCTGAAGTCATTTTCTTTAAATGCAGTTTTGTTTCAAAAATCGAGCAATTTCTAAAAAGTAACTTCATATTTTGAAGTGGGGCCATTTTTGACGGAGATATGGCCATTAATACAATATATAATTTTAGATGAGTCTGAAGTCATTTTCTTTAAATGCAGTTTTGTTTCAAAAATCGAGCAATTTCTAAAAAGTAACTTCATATTTGAAGTGGGGCCATTTTTGACGGAGATATGGCCATTAATACAATATATAATTTTAGATGAGTCTGAAGTCATTTTCTTTAAATGCAGTTTTGTTTCAAAAATCGAGCAATTTCTAAAAATACCTTCATATTTTGAAGTGGGGCCATTTTTGACGGAGATATGGCCATTAATACAATATATAATTTTAGATGAGTCTGAAGACATTTTCTTTAAATGCAGTTTTGTTTCAAAAATCGAGCAAATTTCTAAAAATAACTTCATATTTTGAAGTGGGGCCATTTTTGACGGAGATATGGCCATTAATACAATATATAATTTTAGATGAGTCTGAAGTCATTTTCTTTAAATGCAGTTTTGTTTCAAAAATCGAGCAATTTCTAAAAATACCTTCATATTTGAAGTGGGGCCATTTTTGACGGAGATATGGCCATTAATACAATATATAATTTTAGATGAGTCTGAAGTCATTTTCTTTAAATGCAGTTTTGTTTCAAAAATCGAGCAATTTCTAAAAAGTAACTTCATATTTTGAAGTGGGGCCATTTTTGACGGAGATATGGCCATTAATACAATATATAATTTTAGATGAGTCTGAAGACATTTTCTTTAAATGCAGTTTTGTTTCAAAAATCGAGCAATTTCTAAAAATACCTTCATATTTGAAGTGGGGCCATTTTTGACAGAGATATGGCCATTAATACAATATATAATTTTAGATGAGTCTGAAGTCATTTTCTTTAAATGCAGTTTTGTTTCAAAAATCGAGCAATTTCTAAAAGTACCTTCATATTTTGAAGTGGGGCCATTTTTTGACGGAGATATGGCCATTAATACAATATATAATTTTAGATGAGTCTGAAGTCATTTTCTTTAAATGCAGTTTTGTTTCAAAAATCGAGCAAATTTCTAAAAAATAACTTCATATTTGAAGTGGGGCCATTTTTGACAGAGATATGGCCATTAATACAATATATAATTTTAGATGAGTCTGAAGTCATTTTCTTTAAATGCAGTTTTGTTTCAAAAATCGAGCAAATTTCTAAAAATACCTTCATATTTTGAAGTGGGGCCATTTTTGACAGAGATATGGCCATTAATACAATATATAATTTTAGATGAGTCTGAAGTCATTTTCTTTAAATGCAGTTTTGTTTCAAAAATCGAGCAAATTCTAAAAGTAACTTCATATTTTATGTGGGGCCATTTTTGACGGAGATATGGCCATTAATACAATATATAATTTTAGATGAGTCTGAAGACATTTTCTTTAAATGCAGTTTTGTTTCAAAAATCGAGCAAATTTCTAAAAAATACCTTCATATTTTGAAGTGGGGCCATTTTTTGACGGAGATATGGCCATTAATATAATATATAATTTTAGATGAGTCTGAAGACATTTTCTTTAAATGCAGTTTTGTTTCAAAAATCGAGCAAATTTCTAAAAAGTAACTTCATATTTGATGTGGGGCCATTTTTGACAGAGATATGGCCATTAATACAATATATAATTTTAGATGAGTCTGAAGTCATTTT
>JAEIFX010000509.1:0-23138 GCA_018904325.1 Drosophila murphyi | reverse complement strand
TATTGTCTGTACAAAAATATTGTAAACACCGACCAGCAACTGGGCTGCAATCACCGTCGTGAGCCTGTTTCAATCTGCAGACAGAGTTGAAACTTGCAGTCAATTCAGTCGCTAACAATGTTCCTGCTATCTCGGACATTGACGCGGACTTAACGGTTTGTCCACAAGCTACAAGTGCATCATGCTATGAGCCAACGCAGCTTAATTTCTCTAACTCTGCTCTCTGCTGACTGACACATCTGGAAAATCTGACAGCGTACAGGAGCCTACCTTATGCCAACAACTTGCCCAGATGCAACAGCATGTTTCAGATAAATCACCGACTCTCTGCCTTTCACTACACATTCAATTGGATCAACCCAAGGCTGCTGATGTTCCACTGCTGTCATCCACCCCAAGTGCGCGTTCTCTGTACACAATAACTGAACCAAAAACAGCTAGCCTACAGGCTAAAAATGGTTAATAAAGCAACAATTTAAATGCTCTGCACGGCGTGCCTCAAAGCAGCAAGCAGCTGGCGGACAGGCTGAGCGATGTTACTATGCACAAAAAATCTTCAATGAGCAGTGTAAAAAAACTCATCAGATCAGTGAAAAAATCTACTGGTTTGACTAAGCTCTACAGGCGAGCATCACAGACTGTCTTCTGAATCTCCAGTTAGCAGTTCAAACTCCAGCATGGAAATTGAGCAGCTGAATCACCAGCCTATTCGTGACAATTTTAACGATCCTGAGCATAATACTGGTGAAAAATAGCACACTAAGTGCAAGCATCTGCCCAGCCCTGCTGAAAAAATTCCCGCTATATTTCTCCATGACGTCAAGGAAATTCAGCCAATGCTGGACAGAGTTGATAGCATACCAGTTATTGGTAAATTCACCAGCTAAGCAGCGACCGTGGCTACAGAATTGTCATTCGATATCTTCATCATTCGACACCGACCAGCTGGATCTATAACAAACTACGCAGCTTTGGTTTTAGTGTTCGAAATGTTAATGTCATCAAACATAACCGAACTCAGCATGCCATGAACATGTTTGCTGTTGAACTTCAGCCAACACTTGACAATGCGAATGATGATGTCCCTCACATTGCTTGGAACCAGCCAGTCGTAGTTGAGAGACAAATGAGAAGACTGCATCCTGTCCAATGCCACCGCTGCCAATCATATGGCCATAGCAAAAACTACTGCCGCCGCCCGTTTGCTTGTATAAAGTGTACGGGTGCTCATCCTTCTACGGGCTGCAGTAGGACTAGGATTGCTAACTTTAATTGTGTCAACTGCCAGGGCGATCACGTAGACAAGGGCTGTCCCAAATACAAGGAGGCCTTCTTGCTAATAAAGTTCGCTCTAACTATGGTGACCAGCAGAGACTGCAGCACGCCCAACAAATAGAGCAGAAAAGGCAACACAATCCGCGACAGCAGAGTCAACAATCGGAACTGTAGAACAACTTATCAACTGAGAGAAATGGGAAGAGAGGTGTTAACATGCACTCTGGCCCGCTGCAGCAGCGAAAGCAACAACAACAGCAATGCCCGCAAAAATCATCACAGCGTTAGAAAATGAAAGCCTGCACAAAAACCCAGCCAAACAATCACCTCCTCGCGAAATCCGGCTGAGCGTCACCTACGGAGCTTTCAAGAAAAACTGCGCCTGGAACATAAACACCATATCAGGAAGAATCCTAATTAACCATTTTCTTCTCCTAAAAGGAAGCCTAGCATAAACACTAGCCGCTCACGCAGCCGATTCCCACTACAGCACCAGCTGCAACCACAGAAGAGTGGCCCACAAGCAGACAGAAGAATCTCCAAGCAACAGTGCTTGCTCCAGGGTGGCAAGTCGCACTCTGGACGTAGTGGAACTTCACCACAGCTACAATGTTGCCCGAGCACCAGAAGCAAGCCTAAATAGAGTATATGAAACAGAAAGAAAGGTAGATGTCCTTATAAATTTGATGCATGCCCTTTTGTCCTCTAATGGCTTAGTCAGCTCCCCTATGCAAACAAATAAAGTAAATGATAAACAAAATGACTGATTCTTCAAACTCGAGTGCCTCCTCTCTCATTAACTTGGCTGCTAAAACTGCACAATATTCAGTTACTACTAATTTTATCACCAACACATCCTTTGGTACTATAAAAAATAGCCCATTGGAACACTCATGGGATTGGAAATGAACTACTTGAGCTTGAGTTTTATATGCAAAATAATGACATCGATGTCATGACGGTTTCAGAAACGAGAATAGAAACATGAAAAAAGCCCTATGCCTCAAGCATTGCTATTGATGGATACCCCCACACCCCATTAGCTGGAGGAGCGGTGGGGTTGTGGCTAATGTTAAATTTGGAATCAAACACATAACCTTGCAGCCAATTACTCTGTACTACGTCCAGTGAGTTCCCATTGCCATTACACTTCCCTCAAATGATGTTATCACCATTGCGCCAGTTTATTACCCACCTTTATTTGAACCAACTCCTTCTGCCTACATTCTTAAAAGCGTGGCTTTCTGCTTACTTACTTGTTTCTAGTAGGGCTCATGAGAGCCACATTTGCCTCATCCTCTGTAACTCATGTCGTTTAGTAAAGGGGACGATGACTGTTTTCGTTGGGTTTCGGTTGAGTCCAACCTCCATCCACAAGTAATTCGGTATCCTTAATAATGTCATCGGCATAACCTTGACATTGAATACCACTGTTAGCAAGTCTGTTAAGTTGTTCATCTACCAACCGACTCCAGAGTAGCGGAGATAAAACCCCCCTTGGGGACAGCCATTGGTTGTTAGGACTGTTACAGTGTTATCTGATACCGTGGCTTGCCTGGACCGCAGCAGTGCAAGTATCCATTTGCTAGTAGTAGGGTTCATGCCCCTTCTTGCGAGGGTAGCATTGATTGCATCATGTGAAGTGTTATTAAAGGCGCCTTCTATACCTAAGAAGGCGCACAATGCTACTTCTTTGTTGTCAACTGCCGCACTCAGATAAAGTGCTGTGTCCGTCGACCTGCCTGCTCCCGATGCATGCTGTATTGGATGCAGTGGACTTTGCTTTAACAAAGTGCTTCTTATTTTGTAGAGATTTCAATAAATACGACGTTAGCTGATGATTTTAGCTGATGGGTCTGAAGGACTTAGGGTTGGTAATGTTTTTCATCCCTGCCTTGCTCTCTACCATGCGCTCGGTTTATGTGCTAGGGTAAGGCTGCTAATTAATGTGTTCATGGCAGGGGAATAGAGTATATCCTGGCCCTGTTGGTGGAAATCTGGTTATATTCCATTCAGTCCAGGAATTTTGAAGAGCAGGAAAGTACTAATTGCCCATTCTAGCCTCTCTGACTGCCGACTTATCCAATTCTAATCCAGTTCCAATAGTTATTCCGATTGGCCTTCTTAATCTCCTTATTGTTGGAGGTCAGACTCTCACGGTACTATTCCCATACCCCGTCTCTATTTGCCTTGTTGAAGAGGCGACGTGTGGTGCCTTTCCAGGCTGTTATACCATTAAGGGACATCTTTTCCCATGTAGGAAAAAACCCTACCATGCAGTTCCCCTCAAAAGCCTCGGATCAGCTTTTTATACGATTACTTATAGCCCTATTACTAGAGGAGGTGCTCCAACTGACACGATGATTGGCGTCAGCTGCTTCCGCCTCCTCTCGCAACTCTTTCCATAGCTCCTGTGTGAACATAGGTATGTCCGTGTCCTCCGCATCTCATAGCTCTTCGGGCCAGAGCGTCACCTCCGCCAACTCCTCGTCTTTCGCTAGGTCTTCCGACAATCCGGCGGGCTGTGGTGGGTGGCTGCCCAGTCCGTCAGCTTTCATTTGAGCATTCTATCAACAGGAAGCCAACCCTAAAGTGAATGCCTGCGTCTAAGACCGCAGTATCCAAACATCCGGACGTAATGACCTCGTCTACGATTGCTTTTTCCAGCATAGACAAATCTACGTGACTGAGCAGTACTTGGAGGAATTCCACAGGCAACACGACCACCGATATTTTCTAGCCATTTCCACTCATGTTGGGCGATGCTCACATGGTTTTGAAGAGCTTGTGCCACAACAGTCTCCCTCTGTTGCTTAGTCTTCTTGAGAGCATCATCTGAGGTACCATTTAACCCTTGAATTACAGAGATTCCTCTTGTTCGGGTTAACCAGCCCACCGGGTTGACCCCTCAGTGGCAGGGACTCCTTCTTCCTCGGTTGCTGTCCAACTTGTCTCACAGCACTCGGTGCCAGGCGTGATGGTCGAGATGGTCTGACCACACTACTCTACGCGAAGCTGGGGCTGTTACCCTCCCCCTTGCTGCGCCAGGGCACTCTCCTATTTGTTGTTGGAGTAGCACGATATGGAGTATGGTCTACCTCATGAGAGGATCGCACCCCACTCAGGGTTCGGAACTCCATTTGTCTTGCGACATGCTCAGCAGGGAGACCCCGTTTGATGCCTTGTCGATACGCCTTGTCGATACAATTGTCGTAATAATACCGCTATTTACAAGGAAACTCGGGTTATTCACAGCGAACCTCCTGGCGGGGAGACCGTTCGCAATCCGCACCGCAAAGGTGGGCGTGGCATATACTGATCTTTGAAAGACATCGCCTACCAACTAAATTTGGTGACTGTAGCATAAGAGTGTTGACGGACGGACGGATAGGCGGTATCAAAATACAAAAACCAACAGCAAAAAATTACATAGGTTAAAATCTGCAATCTTGCGGACTGGACTGGACACAAATGCTACGGCATCTAAAACTCTATTTGGTTTATGGGACAGCATTAAGTTATCACAACGACCGATATGTCAAATTTCAGGCATTATGAGAACATGGAGGATTTTATAAACAGGTTAGACGGAGTTTTGGTGAACTTTATGGACCATCAACCAGACCCAAATACCTTATTTCAACAGTATAATGCTCCAATACATCGATGTCAAATCGAATTTTTGATTTATAAACCAATGTAGAGGCTGAAAACATTATTAATTTGTTATTTTCATGTATATTTTATTAATTTTATTAGCACTGCCTTTAATGAAACTTCGCGCCCTAACCTGACTCAAAATAAAAATATTAACACAAAATTAAATGCGAATTTTACAAATTTAGTTCCTTTTTTATTTGGCGAGTAATTAGAACAGTTAACTTTTGTGGAACAAAAATTTTAAGAAATTTACTTCCAATTTTGTAAAAAAAAAAACAAGTGCCTTCTAATTAAATTTCGAAGAGAGCATATTTTAATATAATTTATTTAATCTAAACAATTCCGAATTATTCGCTTGCTGATTATTGCTTTAAATAAAAAAGATTTTATTTTGAATGAATCAAACTAACTAGGATATTATTGTCACTTTGAAATATTTCTTTGCATTATAAGATATTATAGTTTCAGAATCAGATCTGGTTGTCCATGTATACTGACAAAAATAAAATTTTGGAAATATTTACAAAAAAAAATATCTAAGAAATTTCGGCTTTTCTTTTGTATTAAATTCGAACACATACTGTGAGTTTTAATTCACGGTTTTAGGTGAGTTTGATAATAAACATAATTTTAAAAATGAATTTACGTTATGGCCTTTTTATAGATCAAATTGGTTGCTAAGAAAGAAAAATGGGAAAGAAGGGCAAGAAGGGCAAGGGTAAAAAGAGCAAAGGAAAAAAAAAGCTACTATTGTTGCGCCAGCTACGACGGTCGTACATGAATGCCCACCATGTCCTCAGCCGCCTGTTTTCATACAGCCGTTAGACCCATGTCCGGAATCCACTGGACCACACGATGTGTTTCGAGCGCAACCTAATCATTACCCAGCCCTGTTGCGCACCCCAGAAACAATGGCCGTTGTTGGGTCTGAGAATGGATGCTATGATAGCATTTGTAAGCTACTGCGTGCTGGATTTCGCTGTGCAGAACGCGTATTTATGATGGCACCCTGGGGCAATTATGTTGTATTCCGATTCCACAACAACAATGACTTCATCTACTTTCTCTATGATGGCTGCACCTGTGATGTAAACCGTTTCCGCTATCTTGATCTCAGCTGCGGCACCGCTGGCTTCCTATTCTTTAGCAACATGCATGACGGCATCAGTTACATCCTAGAATCCAGGAAGACGCACCTTTATCTGGAGAGCCTTAATAAAATAGCAATTCACCAAATAGTCGAGGAATATGGGGCTATTACATATACCCAGAAAGCCAAGTGTATGCTTTTCTCTTAGAATTCATAGCAACAACCGACAACTGACGTTACGACTACTAAACTTAACCATAACTCATAGCACCTGCACACTATCCACAGTTATTTCAAATAAATTTTTCAAATAATTCTAATTTAGTTTGTGCATTATCTGCATTATAAAGCATTTCAAGTCGCATAAATTCAATGCGTCAATAACACGTGGCAAAAAAAAAACTTCGGTTGACGATCTTAGTAACTATAGCTCTTGAACTGCGGGAGAAGTCTCTCGTCAAGAGGAGGGTCTTTGTAATTTCTTGTGAAAAGAACAAAACGCCTAAACCACACTTACATATGTACTTTGCCCTGAAGGTTCCCGCAACGTCGTCTGCATATGCAACAGTTTGGTAGCCGCCCCCGCCTTCTCCCGTAACAATCTGTTTATGGCTATGTTCCATAGTAGGTCATATGAGAGAGTTCACGATCCGAGTGTAGATTTCACAATCCTGCAAGTGAGCAACTGATTTGTCAATCCCAGTAAACTGGCGTCAATCCCCAGGTCTAGCAGAGCTGCAGTTATCGCCGCAGGAGTGACGTAGTCGAAAGCGCCGTCAAAGTCCAATAACATTATTAGGATATACTCTTTATCGAGAAGAGATTTTTCTACAATATGGACTACAGAATGGAGGGTGTAGATCTGCTCTTCGTGCATTTTGGGACTCAGACATAAACTTGGAGTTAATGGATTTTGTGAGGTAGAGAGTCGTTCTATAGTCTTTAACATGAAGGATGACAGATGGCTTCCCAGCTTTGTGTATGAAGGCTAGTCTTGACTGGAGCCACATCGGTGGGACTTGACCAGTCTTGAGAATTTTTCTGGTACATTTTATGACTGTTGTGCCGGCATTTTGTAATTGGGCCGGGCTTATTTGAGCAGCGCTATGAGATTTAAATGGCTTAAAGCTGTTTATTGCTTATTTTATTTTGTCTTTGTGTATATGAGGTTTCACGTCGAAGACAACTGAAACCAGCCTGGGAAGTTCGTCTTATGGAGGATGTCCAGTGACTCTTCACTGAAGACTGATCATGAATTGTCATCTTTCTTCAGATTACCTATGGTTGGTGGGGTTTTCGATCGAACTTTTCTAAGCCTCGCGGCTTTGCTCATTGAATCTATATCTGTACAGAAAACTCTCCAAGATTTCCTTTTAGCATGTCATGTGGCTTTTTTGTATCATTGTTTTGCGAACCCCTCAACTTCGTGTCCGTACTCACACACTGAGAGTGGAGAGCATTGCCGTCAAAGCTAATTTTGTGCTTCTCATGTGATGTCATGAGCCACATATGCAGTAGGGCCATATATACAGTCGCCGTATTGGAGCTGGCGGGATAATCCCGAGAAACCAATGGAAGCATGCGGAAGGATCTCTAGCTGTCCTCTGTTTCGAGTTGGTCACTAAAGAATCCAGATTACCACCTTCTTGCAAAGATTTTGATTGGTTCCAAAGGACAACAAAAGTAATTGCCTATGAAGACGACCGTTCAGTGAAGTTTTGCAAGGCTGCTGTATTTCGTATCTGGGGACAAAATTTAAGAAACCGGACCAGATGCTCCTTATTTTGCAGAAATGCAACTCTTCACTACTCACCCAAGACTAGATTGCAAATCAGCATGTTATTAGCCTAATCTGGGTTGTTAGAAGGCAACTGCAAAATTGATAATCTGCATAGGAAAATAATTCTATTATGTAGCATACAACCTGGAATTTTACGAGCAGATGTTAATGTTGCCTACAAGAAGTGGTGCCCGCGCTGGTTCCGGCTGAGTGATCGGTAGTTGGTCGGGGTGCCTTAATGTTTCTTGCGCCAAGTGCTCGCTGTGCATAATACTAATTAGAAGATATCGCGTGCGGTTATAGTTCGAACAAAATTATTGGGAAGGGGTATGAGAGGAAAAAGGAATTGTTCCGACTGCTTATTTACAAGGAATCTCGTGTTATTCGCAGCGGGGAGACCCGAAGGTTGATCTTTGAAAGACATCGCTAGCAACCTATCAACTAAATTTGGTGACTGTAGCCTAAGGGTGTCGACGGACGGACGGATAGGCGGACAGCCAGCATGACGTACATTGCACAAAACAATTATAATATGATACCTTCGGTATCAAAGGGCAATAACCAACAGTAAAAGATTAGATAGGTTAAAATCTGCAATCTTGCGGACTGGACTGGATAAAAATGCTACGGCATAAAACTCTATTTGGTTTAAGGTTACAAGTATCGAAACATCTTCTTCAACTAATTTGATCAAGTAGTGATCGATTAGTTTGGAAGAAAATTAAGTCAAAACCGGCTTTAACGAAGGAGTGGAGGAGAAAATGTGTTTTTTTTTTCTGATGGGATTAAATTTCGTTTAGATGATTCAAACGGTTTAAATTATTGCTTGCACGATTAAAATAAGTCTGATAGATTTTTCCATACATGATCGGGGCTGCATTAAGTTATCACAACGGGACCCGATATGTCAAATTTCACGCATTATGAGAACATGGAGGATTTTATAAACAGGTTAGACGGAGTTTTGGTGAACTTTATGGACCATCAACCAGACCCAAATACCTTATTTCAACAGTATAATGCTCCAATAAATGTATCGCAGGCCTGTCGTGGGTGGTTTCGGGGAGGATTTTTAAACTTTTAGAGTAGTCAGTAAGATCAGCCGACCTGAAAATATTTGGGGATAGCTGTTCCGTCGAGTTAAAGTGGGTAATCGACAGCATGAGGCAGTTGAGCAAATAAGAAGGCTGTCGTTAAGGAATGGTCCCAAATCCCACCTTCTCAGTTCTAAAAAGTTGCAGAATCGATGTCAAATCGAATTTTTGATTTATAAACCAATTTAGAGGCTGAAAAATTATTAATTTGTTATTTTCAAGTCATTTCGACATATTTTATTGATTTTATTAGCACTGCCTTTAATGAAACTTCGCGTCCTAACCTCACTTAAAATAGAAATATTAATACAAAATTAAATGTGAATTTTACAAATTTAATTCCCTTTTTCTTTGGCGAGTAATTAGAACAGTTAACTTTTGTGGATCAATAATGTTAAGAAATTTATTTCCAATTTTGTAAAAAAAAACAAGTGCCTTCTAATTAAATTTCGAAGAGGGCATATTTTTATATAATTTATTTAATCTAAACAATTCCGAATTATTCGCTTGCTGATTATTGCTTTAAATAAAAAAGATTTTATTTTGAATTAATCAAACTAACTAGTATATTATTGTCACTTTGAAATATTTCTTTGCATTATAAGATATTATAGTTTCAGAATCAGATCTGGTTGTACATGTATACTGACAAAAATAAAAATTTTGGAAATATTTACAAAAAAAATCAAAAAAATGTTGTTTTTTTTAGTTTGTGAGTTTGATAATAAATATAATTTTAAAAACGCATTTACGTTATTGCTTTTTATAGATGAAATTGGTTGCTAAGAAAGAAAAATGGGAAAGAAGGGTAAAAAGAGTAAAGGCGCACCCCAGAAACAATGGCCGTTGTTGGGTCTGAAAATGGATGCTATGATATCATCTGTAAGCTACTGCGTGCCGGATTTCTCTATGTAAACCGTTTCCGCTATCTTGACCTCAGCTACGGCACCGCTGGCTTCCTATTCTTTAGCAACATGCATGACATCAGTTACATCCTATAATCCAGGAAGACGCACCTTTATCTGGAAAGCCTTTATAAAATAGCAATTTATCTAATAGTCGAGGAATATGGGGCTGTTACATATACCCAGAAAGCCAAGTGTATGCTTTTCTCTTAGAATTCATAGCAACAACCGACAACTGACGTTACGTCTACTAAACTTAACCATAACTCATAGCACCTGCACACTATCCACAGTTATTTCAAATAAATTTTTCAAATAATTCTAATTTAGTTTGTGCATTATCTGCATTATAAAGCATTTCAAGTCGCATAAATTCAATGCGTCAATAAAACGTGGCAAAAAAAACTGGTTGACGATCTTAGTAACTATAGCTCTTGAACTGCGGGAGAAATCCCTCGTCAGGAGGGTCTTTGTAATTTCTTGTGAAAAGAACAAAACGCCTAAACCACACTTACATATGTACTTTCCCCTGAAGGTACCCGCAACGTCGTCTGCATATGCAACACTTTGGCAGCCGCCCCCGCCTTCTCCCGTAACAATCTATTTATGGCTATGTTCCATAGTAGGTCATATGAGAGAGTTCACGATCCGAGTGTAGATTTCACAATCCTGCAAGTGAGCAACTGATTTGTCAATCCCAGTAAACTGGCGTCAATCCCCAGGTCTAGCAGAGCTGCAGTTATCGCCGCAGGATTGACGTAGTCGAAAGCGCCGTCAAAGTCTAATAACATTATTAGGATATACTCTTTATCGAGAAGAGATTTTTCTACAATATGGACTACAGAATGGAGGGTGTAGATCTGCCCTTCGTGTATGTTGGGTCTCAGACATAAACTTGGAGTTAATGGATTTTGTAAGGTAGAGACTTATGAGTTGTTCTATAGTCTTTAACATGAAGGATGACAGATGGCTTCCCAGCTTTGTGTATGAAGGCTAGTCTTGACTGGAGCCACATCGGTGGGATTTGACCAGTCTTGAGAATTTTTCCGAAGATTTTGTAATTGGGCCGGGCTTATTTGAGCAGCGCTATGAGATTTAAGCGGCTTAAAGCTGTTTGTTGCTCATTTTATATTGTCTTTGTGTTTAAGAGGTTTTATAAATTTAATATCTTCACAAGTCATTTGTGTGTACATCGAAGACAGCTCAGAGCAGCCTGGGAAGTTCGTCTTATGGAGGATGTCCAATGACTCTTCACTGGAGACCGATCATGAAATGTCCTCTTTCTTCAGATTACCTATGGTTGGTGGGGTTTTCGATCGAATTTTTCTAAGCCTCGCGGCTTTGTTCATTGAATCTATATCTGTACAGAAATCTCTCCAAGATTTCCTTTTAGCCCGTCATGTGGCTTTTTTGTATCATTGTTTTGCGAACTCCTCAACTTCGTGTCCGTACTCACACACTGAGAGTGGAGAGCATTGCCGTCAAAGCCAATTTTGTGCTTCTCGCACTCCAGGACGAGATGGTGGTGGTCCAGTGATGTCATGAGCCACATATGCAGTAGGGCCATATATACAGTAGCCGTGTTGGAGCTGGCGGGAGAATCCCGAGAAACCAATGGAAGCATGCGGAAGGATCTCTAGCTGTCCTCTGTTTCGAGTTGGTCACTAAAGAATCCAGATTACCACCTTCTTGCAAAGAGTTTGATTGGTTCTGCGGGCTTATCGATTTATACTCTCCGAAACATGAGTATTGGCGATTATGGATGCAGGTGTGAGCCAGGTGTGTGTTTATGGCCAAAATTTGTTATTATCTCTCAAAAAAAAAACTTAAAAATTAAAGAAGAAAAACTAGGGAAGGGGGTAGATGAGAGGAAAAAGGAATTTGTACGATCTCATAAATGTAATATCGAGGCGACACTCCTGGGTTTCGTCGTTTGAGCTGGGCTGATGTAATTCCCACAGCAAATGCCCACCCTACCAAGATCATTCTGCACCTAAACATAGTAATATTTGATGATAAAACAACGACTACTTATTTAATCCTCTATTCAGTGTTTGCGTGACTCCCAAAAGAAAAAAGTTTAAATATTCATTTTAACAATATTCTAAAAACGGGTATTAATTTATTTTAGTTTTAGTCTATGGGTAATTAATTTTCGTTTTGTAATATTTTAATATTCGAAATGTATAACTTTACTTGAGCTTGTTGCATATATAGTGCAATAGATTTTAATATTAATTATTTGTACCAAATTATTATCAATAATATTTAGGTAATTAGACCGTTTAGTTTTATTTATTTTGGTTTGTAACACAAAAATTAGGTAGACAATTTCGACAGCTAATATAATAAATTCATTTGTTTCTTAGCTATTTTAATTTTTTTTTGTTTTTTTTTAACCCACATTGAAGTTTATTTGATTTAGTTATGTAATATGTATAATATTTTTTTCTTTTAAGTTGTGAATTTAATTTATTTAAATTTGTACTTTTAAGTCGAAGAATAAAAAAAATGAAACTAAAAAAATATCTTGAAACCTAAAGAGTATTATGGTAAAACAAAATTATTTATTTATTTAAGTATGTCAATAATTTACTTATTTCATTTATTATTTCATTTATCTACTTATTTATGTATCTACTATTTTAATTCTATGATTATTCAATTATTATTTTATTTTCATAATATTAATAACTATAAATATTTATTTTATTATTTATATTTTATTTAGTTATATTTATTTACTTTTTTTGTCGAATGTTTCATTTCAATTTGTGGGTTTATTCATTCATTTATTTTTGGCAGGCTCAATCGACCGCTACTTCGATATTAAAGTGTTAGCATACTTTGGGCTGTTAATTCCAAGCCCACTCAGCTTTGGCGCGCAGATCGTTAGGAGAGCAACAGTCTTCCGTTCATTGTAAGGGCGATCAAATTTGAGTGAGTTTTTTTTATCTATAATGTCTCTCTCATCATAAAAATTGAGGGGTTTGCACATGAAATTTACATGGCTTCACATTTTAAGACACTTTAAGATTGGCTTGAGGGGTAAATTGATTGAGGTTAAATTTAAATGAAAAATTTTAATGTTGGCGTGTGTTGTAATTTTTTTCTCTTTTCGTCAATTATTGTTTCGTGTGATTTCCCTTTAGATGGACTTGATAATTTTATCTTGGGGTTTAAAAATAATAAAAAAAAAAAATATGGGCTTAAAATATTGCACATGTAGAATGTTCCAAAGACTATAAGGTTTGTATACGCGATGAAAGAGTGGTCATGTCGTAGTAAATTTCATTGGCGTTATCCGTTAAATTTTAGGTGGCTCTCCATATAAAGCATTACTTGGGTTACACATGATAAACCATCATGGTGATTATTGACACCTAATAGAATTATCCCTGTTAGAAAAGAGCATAGTGACACTACAACGTACCGACAACTTAGCATTGCTGACCAAAGATGTGCAAGAAAATATAATCGTAATGTAGAGCAGTATAATTAGTGGTGTAAGCCTGTGTCACTTTCGTTTCACATAACTTTAACGCCAAAGTAAGAACGCAATTTGTACAATCAAGAAAAAACTTGCCAACAGTTTTTATCTCTTAGAAGATTTACAATCAAGTGAAATCGGAACTTATCCATCTATCTAGCCATATTATCGTCAGTATGCAATATAAGAAAACATAGGGTTGCAGCGCTAATCGCAACGCAAACCCCAACAAAGAAAAATAATTGATCTCGAAAATTGAACGAGCCACGCACCATCACGTAACCCGCAGGTTTTAACCTCTGTACCTTGGAAGCCGAGAGTTACAGCCGTGCAACCATTCCAGAAGACTCAGATGACCTCAGAAGAAACCCAGCTGTAGGAGATCCTTTTTTTTCACCCCTAGATATTAAAAGCCATGAAACATACCAGTTAAAAAGTTAAAAAGTAACAAAGAACATGGTGGGTGTATCCAAGAAGTACTGTCCAAGTTTGTCTTTCAAATTGCGGTAGACTTAAGCTAGTAACGCTTTTTCGAAGTTTAGTACCCGTAGCTCTAAAATTACGGAGATATAGGATTTTTGAAATTTTGGGGGCGGGAGTGGGCGAGGCCGAAAAATTTATTGGAGAAGGTTCATTCCAAGCTTGGTAACTGTAGCTATTAAATTATGGGAGAAATAGTCTTCTAGGAATTTTGGAATTTTGGGATGGCCAAAAAAATGTTGGAGTCCGATCTTAGTAATCTATCTTCCAAGTGTGATAACTGTAGCTCTTAAATTGCGGTAGATATAGGCTTTTATCAAAAAAAAGCTTAAACATTAAAGAAGAAAAACTAGCGTTGGTAGTCCTTTCACTGCATCGGAAAGAAATGTAAGTCAAAACTCTCCTTTAATTAAAATTTTTTATGAGAGGTCACGAATCTTTCCAAATAATTTTATTATTCAAAAATATGCAAAAGAAATTAACAATGATTCCCAAACCTTAATGTAAAAATAACATTAAGGAAAAGAGAAAACCATTTTAAAAAAATGCTCTAATAAATAACCCCTTTATACATTTACATCCATGCATATAAGCTTGTACTTTTATCCGAGCTAAGCTTGCCGTTTTGTCCGACATAAGCTGCAGCTTATCCAAAGCTATGAATGTAGCTTAGTTTGAAGAAAAGTTAATTGTCAGTGGCGCAATCGCGATAGATGGCAACAATAGCCAGCTTTGCGCTTGACTTGTACTTCAATGCTGATAGGTGGCTACAAAAGTATGTGTCTATGCTGATTATGTTATCCCAAAAGATGCTCCGTCTTCTCAACGCTGTAATTAAACTTAAGCTACCTTAAGTTTAAAATAAGCGATCGAATTGTAAATCAACTCTAGAAGTGCACTTCAGCAGAAAACATAAGTGAAGTTATTATTTTAATAAAGTTCAGTGAAAATAGAACACATTGCGAATTTTCATCAACCAAAGGAAAAATGATTTTAAACTTTTAGAGTGGTCAGTAAGATAAGTCGACCTGAAAATATGTGGGGATAGCTGTTCCGTCGAGTTAATGTGGGTAATCGACAGTATGAGGCAGTTTAGCAAATAAGAAGGCTGTCGTTAAGGAATGGTCAGAAATCGAATTTTTGATTTATTTATTTATTATGTCATTTCTACAAATTTTATTGATTTTATTAGCACTGCCTTTAATAAAACTTCGGGCCCTAACCTCACTTAAAATAAAAATATTAATACAAAATTAAATGTGAATGTTACAAATTCAATTCCCTTTTTATTTTGCTAGTAATTAGAACAGTTAACTTTTGTGGAACAAAAATGTTAAGAAATTTATTTCCAATTTTATAAGGAAAAAAAAACAACTGCCTTCTAATCAAATTTCGAAGAGAGTATATTTTAATGTAATTTATTTAATCTAAACAATTCCGAATTATTCGCATGTTGATTAGTGCTTTAAATAAAAAAGTTTTTATTTTGAATGAATCACACTAACTAGGATATTATTGTCACTTTGGAATATTTCTTTGCATTATAAGATATGGTTTCAGAATCAGATCTGGTTGTACATATGTACTGACAAAAATAAAAATTTGGAAATATTTACAAAAAAATTCAAAAAAATGTTGGTTTTTTTTTTTTTTAAATAAATTCGAACACATATTGTGAGTTTTAATCCACGGTTTTATGAGAGTTAGATAATAACCAAAATTCGTTGCTAAGAAAGAAAAATGGGGAGCAAGGGCAAGAAGGGCAAGAAGGGGAAGGGTAAAAAGAACAAAGGAAAAAAGAAGGCTACTATTGTTGCGCCAGCTACGACGGTCGTACATGAATGCCCACCATGTCCTCAGCCGCCTGTTTTCATACAGCCATTAGACCCATGTCCGGAATCCATTGGACCACACGATGTGTTTCGAGCGCAACCCAATCATTACCCAGCCCTTCTGCGCACCCCAGAAACAATGGCCGTTGTTGGGTCTGAGAATGGATGCTATGATAGCATCTGTAAGCTACTGCGTGCCGGGTTTCGCTGTGCAGAACGCGTATTTTTGATGGCACCCTGGGGCAATTATGTTCTGTTCCGATTTCACAACAACAATGACTTCATCTACTTTCTCTATGATGGCTGCACCTGTGATGTAAACCGTTTCCGCTATCTTGACCTCAGCTGCGGCACCGCTGGCTTCCTATTCTTTAGCAACATGCATGACGGCATCAGTTACATCCTACAATCCCGGAAGACGCACCTTTATCTGGAGAGCCTTAATAAAATAGCAATTGACCAAATAGTCGAGGAATATGGGGCTGTTACATATACCCAGAAAGCCAAGTGCATGCGTTTCTCTTAGAATTAGTAGCAACAACCGACAACTAACGTTACGACTACTAAACATAACCATAACTTATAGCACCTGCACACTATCCACAGTTATTTCAAATAAATCTTTCAAATAATTATAATTTAATTTGTGCATATTATCTGCAATATAAAGCATTTCGAGTCGCACAAATTCAATGCGTCAATAACACGTGCCTCAGTAAAACATAGATCCACCAAAAAAAAAAAAAAAAACTTTGATGGACGATCTTAGTAACTATAGCTCTTGAACTGCGGGAGAAACAATCTATTTATGGCTATGTTCCATAGGGGTAGGGGTCACATGAGAGAGTTCACGATCCGAGTGTAGATTTCACAATCCTGCAAGTGATCAATTGATTGGTCAATGCCAGTAAACTGGCGTCAATCCCCAGGTCTAGCAGAGCTGCAGTTATCGCCGCAGGAGTGACGATGTTGAAGGCGCCGTCAAAGTCTAATAACACTATTAGGGTATACTTATTATCGAGTAGAGATTTTTCTACACAATTGACTACAGAATGGAAGGTGTAGATCTGCCCTTCGTGCATGTTGGGATTCAGACATAAACTTGGAGTTAATGGATTTTGTAAGGTAGAGACATATGAGTCGTTCTATAGTCTTTAACATGAATGATGACAGATGGCTTCCCAGCTTTATTTATGAAGGCTAGTTTTGACTGGAGCCACATCGGTGGGATTTGACCAGTCTTGAGTATTTTTTTGAAGATTTCGTGTAGATATTTTATGGCTGTTGTGCCCGCATTTTGTAATTGGGCCGGGCTTATTTGAGCAGCGCTAAGAGACTTAAACGGCTTAAAGTTGTTTGTTGCTCATTTTATGTTGTCTTTGTGTATAAGAGGTTTTGAAATAATTATGTCTTCACAAGTCACTTGTTTGTACATCGAAGCCAGCTCAGAGCAGTATGTGAAGCTCGTCTTATGGAGGATGTCCACTGACTCTTCACTGAATTGTCATCTTTCTTCAGATTACCTATGGTTGGTGGGGTTTTCGATCGAACTTTTCTAAGCCTCGCGGCTTTGCTTATTGAATCTACATCTGAACAGAAATCTCTCCAAGATTTCCTTTTAGCCTGTCATGTGGCTTTCTTGTATCGTTGTTTTGCAAACCCCTCAACTTCGTGTCCGTACTCACACACTGAGAATGAAAAGCATTGGCGGCACAGCCAATTTTGTGCTTTTCGCACTCCAGGACGAGATGGTGGTGGTCCAGTGATGTCATGGGCCATATATGCAGTAGGGCCATATATACAGTAGCCGTATTGGAGCTGGTGGAAGAATCCCGAGAAACCAATGAAAGCATGCCGAAGGATTTCTAGCTGTCCGCTGTTTCGAGTTGGTCACTAAAGAACCCAAATTACCACCTTCTTGCAAAGATTTTGATTGGTTCCAAGGGACAACAAAAGTAATTGTAACTATAAGTAACTGTGAAGACGACCGTGCTGTGGAGTTTTACACGGCTGCTGTATCTCGTATCTGGTGACAAAATTGAAGAAACCGGACCAGATGCTCCTAATTTTGCAGAAATGCAACCCGTCACTATCCACCCAAGACTGGAGGATAGTTCAGATTGAGGCCACCCAAGAGGCAATAAATCAAGCGGAATCCACACGAGATTGCAAATCAGCACCTGGTATTTTACGACAGATGTTAATGTAGCCTACAAGAAGTCGTGCTCGCGCTGGTTCCGGCTGTGTGATCGGTAGTTGGTCGGGGTTCCTTAATGTTTTTTGCGCTAGGTGCTCGCTGTGCATAATACTAATTAAAAGATATCGCGTGCGGTTATAGTTCGAACAACATTACTGGGAAGGGGTATGAGAGGAAAAAGGAATTTGTACGATCTCATAAATGTAATATCGAGGCGACACTCCTGGGTTTTCGTCGTTTGAGCTGGGCTGATGTAATTCCCACAGCAAATGCCCACCCTACCAAGATCATTCTGCACCTAAACATAGTAATATTTGATGATAAAACAACGACTACTTATTTAATCCTCTATTCAGTGTTGCGTGACTCCCAAAAGAAAAAAGTTTAAATATTCATTTTAACAATATTCTAAAAACGGGTATTAATTTATTTTAGTTTTAGTCTATGGGTAATTAATTTTCGTTTTGTAATATTTTAATATTCGAAATGTATAACTTTACTTGAGCTTGTTGCATATATAGTGCAATAGATTTTAATATTAATTATTTGTACCAAATTATTATCAATAATATTTAGGTAATTAGACCGTTTAGTTTTATTTATTTTGGTTGTAACACAAAAATTAGGTAGACAATTTCGACAGCTAATATAATAAATTCATTTGTTTCTTAGCTATTTTAATTTTTGTTTTTTTTTTAACCCACATTGAAGTTTATTTGATTTAGTTATGTAATATGTATAATATTTTTTCTTTAAGTTGTGAATTTAATTTATTTAAATTTGTACTTTAAGCCGAAGAATAAAAAAAATGAAACTAAAAAAAATATCTTGAAACCTAAAGAGTATTATGGCAAAACAAAATTATTTATTTATTTAAGTATGTCAATAATTTACTTATTTCATTTATTATTTCATTTATCTACTTATTTATGTATCTACTATTTTAATTCTATGATTATTCAATTATTATTTTTATTTTCATAATATTAATAACTATAAATATTTATTTTATTATTTATATTTTATTTAGTTATATTTATTTACTTTTTTTGTCGAATGTTTCATTTCAATTTGTGGGTTTATTCATTCATTTATTTTTGGCAGGCTCAATCGACCGCTACTTCGATATTAAAGTGTTAGCATACTTTGGGCTGTTAATTCCAAGCCCACTCAGCTTTGGCGCGCAGATCGTTAGGAGAGCAACAGTCTTCCGTTCATTGTAAGGGCGATCAAATTTGAGTGAGTTTTTTTTATCTATAATGTCTCTCTCATCATAAAATTGAGGGAGTTTGCACATGAAATTTTACATGGCTTCACATTTTAAGACACTTTAAGATTGGCTTGAGGGGTAAATTGATTGAGGTTAAATTTAAATAAAAATTTTAATGTTGGCGTGTGTTGTAATTTTTTTCTCTTTTCGTCAATTATTGTTTCCTGTGATTTCCCTTTAGATGGACTTGATAATTTTATCTTGGGGTTTAAAAAATAATAAAAAAAAAAATGGGCTTAAAATATTGCACATGTAGAATGTTCCAAAGACTATAAGGTTTGTATACGCGAAGTAAGAGTGGTCATGTCGTAGTAAATTTCATTGGCGTTATCCATTAAATTTTTAGGTGGCTCTCCATATAAAGCATTACTTGGGTTACACATGATAAACCATCATGGTGATTATTGACACCTAATAGAATTATCCCTGTTAGAAAAGAGCATAGTGACACTACAACGTACCGACAACTTAGCATTGCTGACCAAAGATGTGCAAGAAAATATAATCGTAATGTAGAGCAGTAAAATTAGTGGTGTAAGCCTGTGTCACTTTCGTTTCTACACCGTTTCACATAACTTTAACGCCAAAGTAAGAACGCAATTTGTACAATCAAGAAAAAACTTGCCAACAGTTTTTATATCTTAGAAGATTTACAATCAAGTGAAATCGGAACTTATCCATCTATCTAGCCATATTATCGTCAGTATGCAATATAAGAAAACATAGGGTTGCAGCGCTAATCGCAACGCAAACCCCAACAAAGAAAAAAATAATTGATCTCGAAAATTGAACGAGCCACGCACCATCACGTAACCCGCAGGTTTTAACCTCTGTATCTTGGAAGCCGAGAGTTACAGCCGTGCAACCATTCCAGAAGACTCCAGATGACCTCAGAAGAAACCCAGCTGTAGGAGATCCTTTTTTTCACCCCTAGATATTAAAAGCCATGAAACATACCAGTTAAAAAAGTTAAAAAGTAACAAAGAACATGGTGGGTGTATCCAAGAAGTACTGTCCAAGTTTGTCTTTCAAATTGCGGTAGACTTAAGCTAGTAACGCTTTTTCGAAGTTTAGTACCCGTAGCTCTAAAATTACGGAGATATAGGATTTTTGAAATTTTGGGGGCGGGAGTGGGCGAGGCCGAAAAATTTATTGGAGAAGGTTCATTCCAAGCTTGGTAACTGTAGCTATTAAATTATGGGAGAAATAGTCTTCTAGGAATTTTGGAATTTTGGGATGGCCAAAAAATGTTGGAGTCCGATCTTAGTAATCTATCTTCCAAGTGTGATAACTGTAGCTCTTAAATTGCGGTAGATATAGGCTTTTATCAAAAAAAGCTTAAACATTAAAGAAGAAAAACAAGCGTTGGTAGTCCTTTCACCGCATCGGAAAAGAAATGTAAGTCAAAACTCTCCTTTAATTAAAATTTTTTATGAGAGGTCACGAATCTTTCCAAATAATTTTATTATTCAAAAATATGCAAAAGAAATTAACAATGATTCCCCAAACCTTAATGTAAAAATAACATTAAGGAAAAGAGAAAACCATTTTAAAAAAATGCTCTAATAAATAACCCCTTTATACATTTACATCCATGCATATAAGCTTGTACTTTTATCCGAGCTAAGCTTGCCGTTTTGTCCGACATAAGCTGCAGCTTATCCAAAGCTATGAATGTAGCTTAGTTTGAAGAAAAGTTAATTGTCAGTGGCGCAATCGCGATAGATGGCAACAATAGCCAGCTTTGCGCTTGACTTGTACTTCAATGCTGATAGGTGGCTACAAAAGTATGTGTCTATGCTGATTATGTTATCCCAAAAAGATGCTCCGTCTTCTCAACGCTGTAATTAACTTAAGCTACCTTAAGTTTAAAATAAGCGATCGAATTGTAAATCAACTCTAGAAGTGCACTTCAGCAGAAAACATAAGTGAAGTTATTATTTTAATAAAGTTCAGTGAAAATAGAACACATCGCGAATTTTCATCAACCAAAGGAAAAATGATTTTTTTTTTTTTTTACATATTATTACATATTTTATTAACATAATTATATATGTACATACATATATTCAAGTCTTTGCCAAACACCAAACATACGATACATACATAAAAATACACACAATTCAATGAGATTAATAAACATAATACGAGCGGCATAACACAACAAATATTTGTAATTACTTTAATTTAATAAAATAAAATGTAGGTATAAAAATAAATTTATAAAAACAAATCCACATTTTCGATGACAAAAATACATAAATTTAACACACAGTAAACATTAAAAACACTAACCATTTTAATATTATAAATGTAATAATCTATGTGCCACTCCAGCATACTCCTCCTTCCTCGATAAAACAAATCGACTGATAGCTAAACCAGGGCTGCAGTGTCTCCTTTTTTGTTCCGCGATCAATCGTTCCAACGACGAACAATTTAGAACTTAGTGTAAAATTGAATGTTAATTTATATTTTTATTCATTTTTTTGTTATTAATTAAACAACAAATTTACAATAATTTAAAATAACTTCTATTGGAAAATATAAGTACATTTTATTAAAAAAAATTGTATTTTTGCAAAAAAAAGAAAAAAAAAAACGATATATCGAGAACACGATTTTTTGATCCATGGTTTCCATCGTTCCACTTTCTTACTGAGGGAAATGAATTGTACCTTTTTCCCCCCGAGGCTAATATTTTCCGTTAACTGTGAGAGCATAGTAAGTCCACGGAACCAAATCAAGAAGAAAAGAAACATTTAATTATTCCGTCCGTTCGTGGTGTCTCTAATTCCGGTAGCAAAGCGAGTTTCAACCTCGCAAGCCAAAAAAACTACGAGCGAATCTTCTTCTCCTTTTACAAAGGCACCACTAGTGAAACGTCCGATTACAACCAGGTCAGCGGTAAACAAATCCGAATCGAAAATGGCGTTATCCGAATTCATCTCCGTGATTGATAAGCTTAGTCAATTCGAAACACAAATACTAATCCAGTGGCGATTGAGCCAACACTATATACGCTTCAATTCCGCCGCAATCATGTGAAGACTTTATGGGAAATAGTCGAGAAGGAATATGAAACATGTTCAAGAGTATTAAGTCAAGGGGCTTCCTGTGGCGATGTATAAGACGTGGAATCGAAATACGATCATTACTATTCCGCGTATGAAATATGTACTACTCAATTAAGCGAGCAAATAGAACAAACATCAATCGTAAATCGGCCGTCCATGATACCCCCCACCTCCTTCGTTCATCTACAGAGGTTGTAATCTCCCACATGTGGACACAGAGATGTTAAATGGAGATTACTTAAAATGGTCTACTTTTCTCGAGGTCTTCACGGCCATCTATCTCGACAATCCTCGCCTCACCCCAGTCGAGAAACTATTCCACTTGAACGCTAATACTGGTGGTGAGGCTAAGTCGATCGTCGCCAAGTCCCCAGTCGCCGCAGTCTTTTTAAAATCCAGAAAGGAACTTCCTAATGAAATCTAAAGCTCCATCCAAGGTTTCCTAACAAGAATTAAGCATTCCCAAATTTCCATAAGTAACTGGTATTGCGTATTAGTTTTCCTGCGCTCTTCCAAACTGCCAAAGATCACGTTGTCCTGTCCCTGTTCGACAAATTCACTATCCCGTCATGGGACGATTTAATAAACTTCCTCAGTGAGCGTTATCGCACCCTCGAAACCTTAGAGGATGTGAGGCCCATAACAAACTCATTAAATCTACCTCGAAATTTATCAATACCTTTGAGACCAAGGTAACGAAGACGTGTAGACTTTTTCAAAAGCAAATCATCCAATTCGCCCTTGTCCCCGTTTCCAACAAATGGTTATTCAGGAAAGAATAGTATTCACAAAGCAACAACAGCTATGTATGAACTGTTTCACTGCAGGTCATCAAATAAAAGACTGCACAAGTATACGTAACTGTTATACGTGCAAAGGCACTTTCTACACAAAGGCACAATTCTACACAGAGGCGGCTCTCCTATATTTACGGCAGTTCTCCCGACCCAACGTGTTTCCTTCACAATTCCACAAAGTTCTTTAAGAG
>JAEIFX010000508.1:0-23075 GCA_018904325.1 Drosophila murphyi | reverse complement strand
AAATCGAGCAAATTCTAAAAATACCTTCATATTTGAAGTGGGGCCATTTTGACAGAGATATGGCCATTAATACAATAATTAATTTTAGATGAGTCTGAAGTCATTTTATTTAAATGCAGTTTTGTTTCAAAAAAAAAAAAAAAAAAATCGAGCAAAGTCTAAAAATAACCTTCATATTTTACGTGGGGCCTTTTTACGAGATATGGCCATTAATACAATATATAAATTTTAGATGAGTCTGAAGACATTTTCTTTAAATGCAGTTTTGTTTCAAAAAATCGAGCAAATTCTAAAAATACCTTCATATTTGAAGTGGGGGCCATTTTTGACGGAGATATGGCCATTAATACAATATATAATTTTAGATGAGTCTGAAGACATTTTCTTTAAATGCAGTTTTGTTTCAAAAATCGAGCAATTTCTAAAAATAACTTCATATTTTAAGTGGGCCATTTTTTGACGGAGATATGGCCATTAATACAATATATAATTTTAGATGAGTCTGAAGTCATTTTCTTTAAATGCAGTTTTGTTTCAAAAATCGAGCAAATTTCTAAAAATAACTTCATATTTGAAGTGGGGCCATTTTTGACGGAGATATGGCCATTAATACAATATATAATTTTAGATGAGTCTGAAGTCATTTTCTTTAAATGCAGTTTTGTTTCAAAAAATCGAGCAAATTTCTAAAAATAACTTCATATTTTAAGTGGGGCCATTTTTGACGGAGATATGGCCATTAATACAATATATAATTTTAGATGAGTCTGAAGTCATTTTCTTTAAATGCAGTTTTGTTTCAAAAAATCGAGCAAATTCTAAAAATACCTTCATATTTGAAGTGGGGCCATTTTTGACGGAGATATGGCCATTAATACAATATATAATTTTAGATGAGTCTGAAGTCATTTTCTTTAAATGCAGTTTTGTTTCAAAAAATCGAGCAAATTTCTAAAAATACCTTCATATTTTAAGTGGGGCCATTTTTGACGGAGATATGGCCATTAATACAATATATAATTTTAGATGAGTCTGAAGTCATTTTGTTTAAATGCAGTTTTGTTTCAAAAAATCGAGCAAATTCTAAAAAATACCTTCATATTTGAAGTGGGGCCATTTTTGACGGAGATATGGCCATTAATACAATATATAATTTTAGATGAGTCTGAAGTCATTTTCTTTAAATGCAGTTTTGTTTCAAAAATCGAGCAAATTCTAAAAATAACTTCATATTTTGAAGTGGGGCCATTTTTTGACGGAGATATGGCCATTAATACAATATATAATTTTAGATGAGTCTGAAGTCATTTTCTTTAAATGCAGTTTTGTTTCAAAAAATCGAGCAAATTCTAAAAATAACTTCATATTTTAAGTGGGGCCATTTTTGACGGAGATATGGCCATTAATACAATATATAATTTTAGATGAGTCTGAAGTCATTTTGTTTAAATGCAGTTTTGTTTCAAAAAATCGAGCAAATTCTAAAAATACCTTCATATTTTAAGTGGGGCCATTTTTGACGGAGATATGGCCATTAATACAATATATAATTTTAGATGAGTCTGAAGTCATTTTCTTTAAATGCAGTTTTGTTTCAAAAAATCGAGCAAATTTCTAAAAATACCTTCATATTTGAAGTGGGGCCATTTTTGACGGAGATATGGCCATTAATACAATATATAATTTTAGATGAGTCTGAAGTCATTTTCTTTAAATGCAGTTTTGTTTCAAAAAATCGAGCAAATTCTAAAAAGTAACTTCATATTTTGAAGTGGGGCCATTTTTGACGGAGATATGGCCATTAATACAATATATAATTTTAGATGAGTCTGAAGTCATTTTGTTTAAATGCAGTTTTGTTTCAAAAAATCGAGCAAATTCTAAAAATACCTTCATATTTGAAGTGGGGCCATTTTTGACGGAGATATGGCCATTAATACAATATATAATTTTAGATGAGTCTGAAGTCATTTTCTTTAAATGCAGTTTTGTTTCAAAAAATCGAGCAAATTCTAAAAATAACTTCATATTTGAAGTGGGGCCATTTTTGACGGAGATATGGCCATTAATACAATATATAATTTTAGATGAGTCTGAAGTCATTTTGTTTAAATGCAGTTTTGTTTCAAAAAATCGAGCAAATTCTAAAAATACCTTCATATTTGAAGTGGGGCCATTTTTGACGGAGATATGGCCATTAATACAATATATAATTTTAGATGAGTCTGAAGTCATTTTCTTTAAATGCAGTTTTGTTTCAAAAAATCGAGCAAATTCTAAAAATACCTTCATATTTGAAGTGGGGCCATTTTTGACGGAGATATGGCCATTAATACAATATATAATTTTAGATGAGTCTGAAGTCATTTTCTTTAAATGCAGTTTTGTTTCAAAAAATCGAGCAAATTCTAAAAAGTAACTTCATATTTGAAGTGGGGCCATTTTTTGACGGAGATATGGCCATTAATACAATATATAATTTTAGATGAGTCTGAAGTCATTTTCTTTAAATGCAGTTTTGTTTAAAAAATCGAGCAAATTCTAAAAATACCTTCATATTTGAAGTGGGGCCATTTTTGACGGAGATATGGCCATTAATACAATATATAATTTTAGATGAGTCTGAAGTCATTTTCTTTAAATGCAGTTTTGTTTCAAAAAATCGAGCAATTTCTAAAAAGTACCTTCATATTTGAAGTGGGGCCATTTTTGACGGAGATATGGCCATTAATACAATATATAATTTTAGATGAGTCTGAAGACATTTTGTTTAAATGCAGTTTTGTTTCAAAAATCGAGCAAATTCTAAAAATAACTTCATATTTTAAGTGGGGCCATTTTTTGACGGAGATATGGCCATTAATACAATATATAATTTTAGATGAGTCTGAAGTCATTTTCTTTAAATGCAGTTTTGTTTCAAAAAATCGAGCAAATTCTAAAAATAACTTCATTATTGGAGTGGGCCATTTTTGACGGAGATATGGCCATTAATACAATATATAATTTTAGATGAGTCTGAAGTCATTTTGCTTTAAATGCAGTTTTGTTTCAAAAATCGAGCAAATTCTAAAAATACCTTCATATTTTAAGTGGGGCCATTTTTGACGGAGATATGGCCATTAATACAATATATAATTTTAGATGAGTCTGAAGTCATTTTCTTTAAATGCAGTTTTGTTTCAAAAATCGAGCAAATTCTAAAAATACCTTCATATTTTAAGTGGGGCCATTTTTGACGGAGATATGGCCATTAATACAATATATAATTTTAGATGAGTCTGAAGTCATTTTCTTTAAATGCAGTTTTGTTTCAAAAAATCGAGCAAATTCTAAAAATAACTTCATATTTTAAGTGGGGCCATTTTTGACGGAGATATGGCCATTAATACAATATATAATTTTAGATGAGTCTGAAGTCATTTTCTTTAAATGCAGTTTTGTTTCAAAAAATCGAGCAAATTCTAAAAATAACTTCATATTTGAAGTGGGGCCATTTTTGACGGAGATATGGCCATTAATACAATATATAATTTTAGATGAGTCTGAAGTCATTTTGTTTAAATGCAGTTTTGTTTCAAAAAATCGAGCAAATTCTAAAAATAACTTCATTATTGAAGTGGGGCCATTTTTGACGGAGATATGGCCATTAATACAATATATAATTTTAGATGAGTCTGAAGTCATTTTCTTTAAATGCAGTTTTGTTTAAAAAATCGAGCAAATTCTAAAAATAACTTCATATTTGAAGTGGGGCCATTTTTGACGGAGATATGGCCATTAATACAATATATAATTTTAGATGAGTCTGAAGTCATTTTGTTTAAATGCAGTTTTGTTTCAAAAAATCGAGCAAATTCTAAAAATACCTTCATATTTTAAGTGGGGCCATTTTTGACGGAGATATGGCCATTAATACAATATATAATTTTAGATGAGTCTGAAGTCATTTTCTTTAAATGCAGTTTTGTTTCAAAAATCGAGCAAATTCTAAAAATACCTTCATATTTTGAAGTGGGGCCATTTTTGACGGAGATATGGCCATTAATACAATATATAATTTTAGATGAGTCTGAAGTCATTTTCTTTAAATGCAGTTTTGTTTCAAAAAATCGAGCAAATTCTAAAAATAACTTCATATTTTGAAGTGGGGCCATTTTTGACGGAGATATGGCCATTAATACAATATATAATTTTAGATGAGTCTGAAGTCATTTTGTTTAAATGCAGTTTTGTTTCAAAAAATCGAGCAAATTCTAAAAATACCTTCATATTTTAAGTGGGGCCATTTTTGACGGAGATATGGCCATTAATACAATATATAATTTTAGATGAGTCTGAAGTCATTTTCTTTAAATGCAGTTTTGTTTCAAAAAATCGAGCAAATTCTAAAAATAACTTCATATTTTGAAGTGGGGCCATTTTTGACGGAGATATGGCCATTAATACAATATATAATTTTAGATGAGTCTGAAGTCATTTTCTTTAAATGCAGTTTTGTTTCAAAAATCGAGCAAATTCTAAAAATACCTTCATATTTTAAGTGGGGCCATTTTTGACGGAGATATGGCCATTAATACAATATATAATTTTAGATGAGTCTGAAGTCATTTTGTTTAAATGCAGTTTTGTTTCAAAAATCGAGCAAATTCTAAAAATAACTTCATTATTTGAAGTGGGGCCATTTTTGACGGAGATATGGCCATTAATACAATATATAATTTTAGACAATTTTAGATGAGTCTGAAGTCATTTTCTTTAAATGCAGTTTTGTTTCAAAAATCGAGCAAATTCTAAAAATACCTTCATATTTGAAGTAATAAGCATTTAAAGCAGTTTTTAAAAATCGAAAAATACCTTCATATTTGAAGGGGGCCATTTTTGACGGAGATATGGCCATTAATAAATATAAATTTTAAAGTCTGAAGCATTTTCTTTAAATGCAGTTTTGTTTCAAAAATCGAGCAAATTCTAAAAATACTCATATTATTTTGACGGAGATAATGGCCATTAATACAATATATAATTTTAGATGAGTCTGAAGTCATTTTGTTTTAAATGCAGTTTTGTTTCAAAAAAAAATTTAAAATAACTTCATATTTTAAAAGTGGGGCCATTTTTGACGGAGATATGGCCATTAATACAATATATAATTTTAGATGAGTCTGAAGTCATTTTCTTTAAATGCAGTTTTGTTTCAAAAATCGAGCAAATTCTAAAAAAACTTCATATTTGAAGTGGGGCCATTTTTGACGGAGATATGGCCATTAATACAATATATAATTTTAGATGAGTCTGAAGTCATTTTCTTTAAATGCAGTTTTGTTTCAAAAATCGAGCAAATTCTAAAAATACCTTCATATTTTAAGGGGGCCATTTTTGACGGAGATATGGCCATTAATACAATATATAATTTTAGATGAGTCTGAAGACATTTTCTTTAAATGCAGTTTTGTTTAAAAAAATCGAGCAATTTCTAAAAATAACTTCATATTTGAAGTGGGGACTTTTGACGGAGATATGGCCATTAATACAATATATAATTTTAGATGAGTCTGAAGTCATTTTGTTTAAATGCAGTTTTGTTTCAAAAATCGAGCAATTTCTAAAAATACTTTCATATTTTAAGTGGGGCCATTTTTGACGGTGATATGGCCATTAATACAATGTATAATTTTAGATGAGTCTGAAGTCATTTTGTTTTAATGCAGCTTTGTTTCAAAAATCGAGCAAAGTCTAAAAATAAATTCATTATTGGAGTGGGGCCATTTTTGACGGAGATATGGCCATTAATACAATATATAATTTTAGATGAGTCTGAAGTCATTTTCTTTAAATGCGGTTTTGTTTCAAAAATCGAGCAAAGTCTAAAAATACCTTCATATTTGAGGTGGGGCCATTTTTGACGGAGATATGGCCATTAATATCATATATAATTTTAGATGAGTCTGAAGTCATTTTGTTTAAATGCAGTTTTGTTTCAAAAATCGAGCAAATTCTATAAATACCTTCATATTTTAAGTGGGGCCATTTTTTACGGAGATATGGCCATTAATACAATATATAATTTTAGATGAGTCTGAAGACATTTTCTTTAAATGCAGTTTTGTTTCAAAAATCGAGCAAATTCTAAAAATACCTTCATTTTTAAAGTGGGGCCATTTTTTGACGGAGATATGGCCATTAATACAATATATAATTTTAGATGAGTCTGAAGACATTTTCTTTAAATGAAGTTTTGTTTGAAAAATCGAGCAAAGTCTAAAAATAACTTCATTAGTGGAGTGGGGCCATTTTTGACGGAGATATGGCCATTAATACAATATGTAATTTTAGATGAGTCTGAAGTAATTTTCTTTAAATGCAGTTTTGTTTCAAAAATAGAGCAAAGTCTAAAAATAACTTCATTATTGGAGTGGGGCCATTTTTGACGAAGATATAGCCATTAATACAATATATAATTTCAGATGAGTCTGAAGTCATTTTGTTTAAATGCAGTTTTGTTTCAAAAATCGAACAAATTCTAAAAATACCTTCATATTTTAAGTGGGGCCATTTTTGACGGAGATATGGCCATTAATACAATATATAATTTTAGATGAGTCTGAAGTCATTTTGTTTAAATGCAGTTTTGTTTCAAAAATCGAGCAAATTCTAAAAATACCTTCATATTTTAAGTGGGGCCATTTTTGACGGAGATATGGCCATTAATACAATATATAATTTCAGATGAGTCTGAAGTCATTTTGTTTAAATGCAGTTTTGTTTCAAAAATCGAACAAATTCTAAAAATAACTTCATATTATTGGAGGGGGGCCATTTTTGACGGAGATATGGCCATTAATACAATATATAATTTTAGATGAGTCTGAAGTCATTTTGTTTAAATGCAGTTTTGTTTCAAAAATCGAGCAAATTCTAAAAATACCTTCATATTTTGAAGTGGGGCCATTTTTGACGGAGATATGGCCATTAATACAATATATAATTTTAGATGAGTCTGAAGTCATTTTGTTTAAATGCAGTTTTGTTTCAAAAATCGAGCAAATTCTAAAAATAACTTCATATTTGATAAATTTTTTGACGGAGATATGGCCATTAATACAATATATAATTTTAGATGAGTCTGAAGTCATTTTGTTTAAATGCAGTTTTGTTTCAAAAAAATCGAGCAAATTCTAAAAAATACCTTCATATTTGAAGTGGGGCCATTTTTGACGGAGATATGGCCATTAATACAATATATAATTTTAGATGAGTCTGAAGTCATTTTGTTTAAATGCAGTTTTGTTTCAAAAATCGAGCAATTTCTAAAAATAACTTCATATTTTGAAGTGGGGCCATTTTTGACGGAGATATGGCCATTAATACAATATATAATTTTAGATGAGTCTGAAGTCATTTTCTTTAAATGCAGTTTTGTTTCAAAAAATCGAGCAAATTCTAAAAATACCTTCATATTTTGAGTGGGGCCATTTTTGACGGAGATATGGCCATTAATACAATATATAATTTTAGATGAGTCTGAAGTCATTTTCTTTAAATGCAGTTTTGTTTCAAAAATCGAGCAAATTCTAAAAATACCTTCATATTTAAGGGGGCCATTTTTGACGGAGATATGGCCATTAATACAATATATAATTTTAGATGAGTCTGAAGTCATTTTCTTTAAATGCAGTTTTGTTTCAAAAATCGAGCAAATTCTAAAAATACCTTCATATTTGAAGTGGGGCCATTTTTGACGGAGATATGGCCATTAATACAATATATAATTTTAGATGAGTCTGAAGTCATTTTTTTTAAATGCAGTTTTGTTTCAAAAAATCGAGCAAATTCTAAAAATAACTTCATATTTGAAGTGGGGCCATTTTTGACGGAGATATGGCCATTAATACAATATATAATTTTAGATGAGTCTGAAGTCATTTTGTTTAAATGCAGTTTTGTTTCAAAAATCGAGCAAATTTCTAAAAATAACTTCATATTTGAAGTGGGGCCATTTTTGACGGAGATATGGCCATTAATACAATATATAATTTTAGATGAGTCTGAAGTCATTTTCTTTAAATGCAGTTTTGTTTCAAAAATCGAGCAAATTCTAAAAATACCTTCATATTTGAAGGGGTTTTTGACTTTGAGAGATATGGCCATTAATACAATATATAATTTTAGATGAGTCTGAAGTCATTTTCTTTAAATGCAGTTTTGTTTCAAAAATCGAGCAAATTCTAAAAATACCTTCATATTTTAAGTGGGGCCCTTTTTGACGGAGATATAGCCATTAATACAATATATAATTTTAGATGAGTCTGAAGTCATTTTCTTTAAATGCAGTTTTGTTTCAAAAATCGAGCAAATTCTAAAAATACCTTCATATTTTAAGTGGGGCCATTTTTGACGGAGATATGGCCATTAATACAATATATAATTTTAGATGAGTCTGAAGACATTTTCTTTAAATGCAGTTTTGTTTCAAAAATCGAGCAAATTCTAAAAATAACTTCATATTTGAAGTGGGGCCATTTTTCGGACGGAGATATGGCCATTAATACAATATATAATTTTAGATGAGTCTGAAGTCATTTTCTTTAAATGCAGTTTTGTTTCAAAAATCGAGCAAATTCTAAAAATACCTTCATATTTGAAGTGGGGCCATTTTTGACGGAGATATGGCCATTAATACAATATATAATTTTAGATGAGTCTGAAGTCATTTTTTTTAAATGCAGTTTTGTTTCAAAAATCGAGCAATTTCTAAAAGTAACTTCATATTTTAAGTGGAGGCCATTTTTGACGGAGATATGGCCATTAATACAATATATAATTTTAGATGAGTCTGAAGTCATTTTGTTTAAATGCAGTTTTGTTTCAAAAATCGAGCAAATTCTAAAAAATACCTTCATATTTGAAGTGGGGCCATTTTTGACGGAGATATGGCCATTAATACAATATATAATTTTAGATGAGTCTGAAGTCATTTTCTTTAAATGCAGTTTTGTTTCAAAAATCGAGCAAATTCTAAAAATAACTTCATATTTGAAGTGGGGCCATTTTTGACGGAGATATGGCCATTAATACAATATATAATTTTAGATGAGTCTGAAGTCATTTTCTTTAAATGCAGTTTTGTTTCAAAAATCGAGCAAATTCTAAAAATACCTTCATTTTTGAAGTGGGGCCATTTTTGACGGAGATATGGCCATTAATACAATATATAATTTTAGATGAGTCTGAAGTCATTTTCTTTAAATGCAGTTTTGTTTCAAAAAATGGAGCAAATTCTAAAAATACCTTCATATTTGAAGTGGGGCCATTTTTGACGGAGATATGGCCATTAATACAATATATAATTTTAGATGAGTCTGAAGTCATTTTCTTTAAATGCAGTTTTGTTTCAAAAATCGAGCAATTTCTAAAAATAACTTCATATTTTAAATGGGGCCATTTTTGACGGAGATATGGCCATTAATACAATATATAATTTTAGATGAGTCTGAAGTCATTTTCTTTAAATGCAGTTTTGTTTCAAAAATCGAGCAATTTCTAAAAGTAACTTCATATTTAGTATTTTTGACGGAGATATGGCCATTAATACAATATATAATTTTAGATGAGTCTGAAGACATTTTCTTTAAATGCAGTTTTGTTTCAAAAATCGAGCAAATTCTAAAAAATACCTTCATATTTGAAGTGGGGCCATTTTTGACAGAGATATGGCCATTAATACAATATATAATTTTAGATGAGTCTGAAGACATTTTCTTTAAATGCAGTTTTGTTTAAAAAATAGAGCAATTTCTAAAAGTAACTTCATAATTTATGTGGGGCCATTTTTGACGGAGATATGGCCATTAATACAAAATATAATTTTAGATAAGGCGGAAGACATTTTGTTTTAAATGCAGTTTTGTTTCAAAAATCGAGCAATTTCTAAAAGTAACTTCATATTTTAATGTGGGGCCATTTTTGACGGAGATATGGCCATTAATACAGAGTATAATTTTGGATGAGTCTGAAGTCATTTTGTTTAAATGAAGTTTTGTTTAAAAAATCGAGCAAATTCTAAAAATACCTTCATATTTGAAGTGGGGCCAATTTTGACGGAGATATGGCCATTAATATAATATATAATTTTAGATGAGTCTGAAGTCATTTTCTTTAAATGCAGTTTTGTTTCAAAAATCGAGCAAATTCTAAAAATACCTTCATATTTTAAATGGGGCCCTTTTTGACGGAGATATAGCCCTTAATATAAAATATAATTTTAGATGAGTCTGAAGTCATATTCTTTAAATGCAGTTTTGTTTCAAAAATCGAGCAAATTCTAAAAATACCTTCATATTTTAAGTGGGGCCATTTTTGACGGAGATATGGCCATTAATACAATATATAATTTTAGATGAGTCTGAAGACATTTTCTTTAAATGCAGTTTTGTTTAAAAAATCGAGCAATTTCTAAAAATACCTTCATATTTTAAGTGGGGCCATATTTTGACGGAGATATGGCCATTAATCAATAAATATAATTTTAGATGAGTCTGAAGTCATTTTCTTTAAATGCAGTTTTGTTTCAAAAATCGAGCAAATTCTAAAAATACCTTCATATTTGAAGTGGGGCCATTTTTGACGGAGATATGGCCATTAATACAATATATAATTTTAGATGAGTCTGAAGTCATTTTCTTTAAATGCAGTTTTGTTTCAAAAATCGAGCAAATTCTAAAAATAACTTCATATTTTAAAGTGGGGCCATTTTTGACGGAGATATGGCCATTAATACAATATATAATTTTAGATGAGTCTGAAGTCATTTTGTTTAAATGCAGTTTTGTTTCAAAAATCGAGCAAATTCTAAAAATACCTTCATATTTTAAGTGGGGCCATTTTTGACGGAGATATGGCCATTAATACAATATATAATTTTAGATGAGTCTGAAGTCATTTTCTTTAAATGCAGTTTTGTTTCAAAAAATCGAGCAAATTCTAAAAATACCTTCATATTTGAAGTGGGGCCATTTTTGACGGAGATATGGCCATTAATACAATATATAATTTTAGATGAGTCTGAAGTCATTTTCTTTAAATGCAGTTTTGTTTCAAAAAATCGAGCAAATTCTAAAAATACCTTCATATTTTAAGTGGGGCCATTTTTGACGGAGAGATATGGCCATTAATACAATATATAATTTTAGATGAGTCTGAAGTCATTTTCTTTAAATGCAGTTTTGTTTCAAAAATCGAGCAAATTCTAAAAATACCTTCATATTTTAAGTGGGGCCATTTTTGACGGAGATATGGCCATTAATACAATATATAATTTTAGATGAGTCTGAAGTCATTTTCTTTAAATGCAGTTTTGTTTAAAAAATCGAGCAAATTCTAAAAATACCTTCATATTTGAAGTGGGGCCATTTTTGACGGAGATATGGCCATTAATACAATATATAATTTTAGATGAGTCTGAAGTCATTTTCTTTAAATGCAGTTTTGTTTAAAAAATCGAGCAAATTCTAAAAATACCTTCATATTTGAAGTGGGGCCATTTTTGACGGAGATATGGCCATTAATACAATATATAATTTTAGATGAGTCTGAAGTCATTTTCTTTAAATGCAGTTTTGTTTCAAAAATCGAGCAAATTCTAAAAATACCTTCATATTTTAAGTGGGGCCATTTTTGACGGAGATATGGCCATTAATACAATATATAATTTTAGATGAGTCTGAAGTCATTTTCTTTAAATGCAGTTTTGTTTCAAAAATCGAGCAAAAAAATTCTAAAAGTAACTTCATATTTTAAGTGGAGCCATTTTTGACGGAGATATGGCCATTAATACAATATATAATTTTAGATGAGTCTGAAGTCATTTTGTTTAAATGCAGTGTTGTTTAAAAAATCGAGCAAATTCTAAAAATACCTTCATATTTGAAGTGGGGCCATTTTTGACAGAGATATGGCCATTAATACAATATATAATTTTAGATGAGTCTGAAGTCATTTTCTTTAAATTCAGTTTTGTTTCAAAAATCGAGCAAATTCTAAAAATACCTTCATATTTTAAATGGGGCCCTTTTTGACGCAGATATAGCCCTTAATATAAAATATAATTTTAGATGAGTCTGAAGTCATTTTCTTTAAATGCAGTTTTGTTTCAAAAATCGAGCAAATTCTAAAAATACCTTCATATTTTAAGTGGGGCCATTTTTGACGGAGATATGGCCATTAATACAATATATAATTTTAGATGAGTCTGAAGACATTTTCTTTAAATGCAGTTTTGTTTCAAAAATCGAGCAAATTCTAAAAATAACTTCATATTTTAAGTGGGGCCATTTTTGACGGAGATATGGCCATTAATACAATATATAATTTTAGATGAGTCTGAAGACATTTTCTTTAAATGCAGTTTTGTTTCAAAAATCGAGCAAATTCTAAAAATAACTTCATATTTTAAGTGGGGCCATTTTTGACGGAGATATGGCCATTAATACAATATATAATTTTAGATGAGTCTGAAGTCATTTTCTTTAAATGCAGTTTTGTTTCAAAAATCGAGCAAATTCTAAAAAATACCTTCATATTTTAAGTGGGGCCATTTTTGACGGAGATATGGCCATTAATACAATATATAATTTTAGATGAGTCTGAAGTCATTTTCTTTAAATGCAGTTTTGTTTCAAAAATCGAGCAAATTCTAAAAATACCTTCATATTTGAAGTGGGGCCATTTTTGACGGAGATATGGCCATTAATACAATATATAATTTTAGATGAGTCTGAAGTCATTTTCTTTAAATGCAGTTTTGTTTCAAAAATCGAGCAAATTCTAAAAATACCTTCATATTTTAAGTGGGGCCATTTTTGACGGAGATATGGCCATTAATACAATATATAATTTTAGATGAGTCTGAAGTCATTTTCTTTAAATGCAGTTTTGTTTCAAAAAATCGAGCAAATTCTAAAAATACCTTCATATTTGAAGTGGGGCCATTTTTGACGGAGATATGGCCATTAATACAATATATAATTTTAGATGAGTCTGAAGTCATTTTCTTTAAATGCAGTTTTGTTTCAAAAATCGAGCAAATTTCTAAAAATACCTTCATATTTTAAGTGGGGCCATTTTTGACGGAGATATGGCCATTAATACAATATATAATTTTAGATGAGTCTGAAGTCATTTTCTTTAAATGCAGTTTTGTTTCAAAAATCGAGCAATTTCTAAAAATAACTTCATATTTTAAGTGGGGCCATTTTTGACGGAGATATGGCCATTAATACAATATATAATTTTAGATGAGTCTGAAGTCATTTTCTTTAAATGCAGTTTTGTTTAAAAAATAGGGCAAATTCTAAAAATACCTTCATATTTTAGAAGTGGGGCCATTTTTGACGGAGATATGGCCATTAATACAATATATAATTTTAGATGAGTCTGAAGTCATTTTCTTTAAATGCAGTTTTGTTTCAAAAATCGAGCAAATTCTAAAAATAACCTTCATATTTTAAGTGGGGCCATTTTTGACGGAGATATGGCCATTAATACAATATATAATTTTAGATGAGTCTGAAGTCATTTTCTTTAAATGCAGTTTTGTTTCAAAAATCGAGCAAATTCTAAAAATACCTTCATATTTGAAGTGGGGCCATTTTTGACGGAGATATGGCCATTAATACAATATATAATTTTAGATGAGTCTGAAGACATTTTCTTTAAATGCAGTTTTGTTTCAAAAATCGAGCAAATTCTAAAAAATACCTTCATATTTGAAGTGGGCCATTTTTGACGGAGATATGGCCATTAATACAATATATAATTTTAGATGAGTCTGAAGACATTTTCTTTAAATGCAGTTTTGTTTAAAAAATCGAGCAATTTCTAAAAGTAACTCCATATTTGTATAAATTGGATTGGATAAATTTGGATGAGTCTGAAGACATTTTCTTTAAATGCAGTTTTGTTTAAAAAATAGGGCAAATTCTAAAAAATACCTTCATATTTGAAGTGGGCCATTTTTGACGGAGATATGGTCATTAATACAATATATAATTTTAAATGAGTCTGAAGACATTTACTTTAAATGCAGTTTTGTTTCAAAAATCGAGCAATTTCTAAAAGTAACTTCAGAATTTAAGTGGGGCCATTTTTGACGGAGATATGGCCATTAATACAATATATAATATTAGATGAGTCTGAAGTCATTTTGTTTTAATGCAGTTTTATTTCAAAAATCGAGCAATTTCTAAAAGTAACTTCATATTTTATGTGAAGCCATTTTTGACGGAGATATAGCCATTAATACAGAGTATAATTTTGTATGAGTCTGAAGTCATTTTGTTTAAATGAAGTTTTGTTTAAAAAATCGGGCAAATTCTAAAAATACCTTCATATTTGAAGTGGGGCCAATTTTGACAGAGATATGGCTATTAATATAATATATAATTTTAGATGAGTCTGAAGTCATTTTCTTTAAATTCAGTTTTGTTTCAAAAATCGAGCAAATTCTAAAAATACCTTCATATTTTAAATGGGGCCCTTTTTGACGCAGATATAGCCCTTAATATAAAATATAATTTTAGATGAATCTGAAGTAATATTCTTTAAATGCAGTTTTGTTTCAAAAATCGAGCAAATTCTAAAAATACCTTCATATTTTAAGTGGGGCCATTTTTGACGGAGATATGGCCATTAATACAATATATAATTTTAGATGAGTCTGAAGACATTTTCTTTAAATGCAGTTTTGTTTAAAAAATCGAGCAATTTCTAAAAGTAACTCCATATTTTTATAAATTGGATTGGATAAATTTGGATGAGTCTGAAGACATTTTCTTTAAATGCAGTTTTGTTTCAAAAATCGAGCAATTTCTAAAAGTAGCTTCAGAATTTAAGTGGGGCCATTTTTGACGGAGATATGGCCATTAATACAATATATAATTTTAGATGAGTCTGAAGTCATTTTGTTTTAATGCAGTTTTGTTTCAAAAATCGAGCAATTTCTAAAAGTAACTTCATATTTTATGTGGGGCCATTTTTGACGGAGATATAGCCATTAATACAGAGTATAATTTTATATGAGTCTGAAGTCATTTTGTTTAAATGAAGTTTTGTTTAAAAAATCGAGCAAATTCTAAAAATACCTTCATATTTGAAGTGGGGCCAATTTTGACAGAGATATGGCTATTAATATAATATATAATTTTAGATGAGTCTGAAGTCATTTTCTTTAAATGCAGTTTTGTTTCAAAAATCGAGCAATTTTCAAAAGTAGCTTCATATTTGAAGTGGAGCTATTTTTGACGAAGATATGGCCATTAATACAATATATAATTTTAGATGAGTCTAAGACATTTTCTTTAAATGCAGTTTTGTTTCAAAAATCGAGCAAAGTCGAAAAATACCTTCATTATTGGCGTGGGGCCATTTTTGACGGAGATATGGCCATTAATATAATATATAATTTTAGATGAGTCTGAAGTAATTTTCTTTAAATGCAGTTTTGTTTCAAAAATAGAGCAAATTCTAAAAATACCTTCATATTTGAAGTGGGGCCAATTTTGACAGAGATATGGCTATTAATATAATATATAATTTTAGATGAGTCTGAAGTCATTTTCTTTAAATGCAGTTTTGTTTCAAAAATCGAGCAATTTTCAAAAGTAACTTCATATTTGAAGTGGAGCTATTTTTGACGAAGATATGGCCATTAATACAATATATAATTTTAGATGAGTCTGAAGACATTTTCTTTAAATGCAGTTTTGTTTAAAAAATCGAGCAAAGTCGAAAAATACCTTCATTATTGGCGTGGGGCCATTTTTGACAGAGATATGGCCATTAATACAATATATAATTTTAGATGAGTCTGAAGACATTTTCTTTAAATGCAGTTTTGTTTCAAAAATCGAGCAAATTCTAAAAATACCTTCAGATTTTAAGTGGGGCCATTTTTGACGGAGATATGGCCATTAATACAATATATAATTTTAGATGAGTCTGAAGTCATTTTGTTTTAATGCAGTTTTGTTTCAAAAATCGAGCAATTTCTAAAAATAACTTCATATTTGAAGTGGGGCCATTTTTGACGGAGATATGGCCATTAATACAATATATAATTTTAGATGAGTCTGAAGACATTTTCTTTAAATGCAGTTTTGTTTCAAAAATCGAGCAAATTCTAAAAATACCTTCATATTTTAAATGGGGCCCTTTTTGACGGAGATATGGCCATTAATATAAAATATAATTTTAGATGAGTCTGAAGTCATTTTCTTTAAATGCAGTTTTGTTTCAAAAATCGAGCAAATTCTAAAAATACCTTCATATTTTAAGTGGGGCCATTTTTGACGGAGATATGGCCATTAATACAATATATAATTTTAGATGAGTCTGAAGACATTTTCTTTAAATGCAGTTTTGTTTAAAAAATCGAGCAATTTCTAAAAGTAACTTCATATTTGAAGTGGGGCCATTTTTGACGGAGATATGAGCCATTAATACAATATATAATTTTAGATGAGTCTGAAGACATTTTCTTTAAATGCAGTTTTGTTTCAAAAATCGAGCAATTTCTAAAAATAACTTCATATTTTAAGTGGGGCCATTTTTGACGGAGATATGGCCATTAATACAATATATAATTTTAGATGAGTCTGAAGTCATTTTCTTTAAATGCAGTTTTGTTTCAAAAATCGAGCAATTTCTAAAAATAACTTCATATTTTAAGTGGGGCCATTTTTGACGGAGATATGGCCATTAATACAATATATAATTTTAGATGAGTCTGAAGACATTTTCTTTAAATGCAGTTTTGTTTCAAAAATCGAGCAATTTCTAAAAAATAACTTCATATTTGAAGTGGGGCCATTTTTGACGGAGATATGGCCATTAATACAATATATAATTTTAGATGAGTCTGAAGTCATTTTCTTTAAATGCAGTTTTGTTTCAAAAATCGAGCAAATTCTAAAAATACCTTCATATTTTAAGTGGGGCCATTTTTGACGGAGATATGGCCATTAATACAATATATAATTTTAGATGAGTCTGAAGTCATTTTCTTTAAATGCAGTTTTGTTTCAAAAATCGAGCAATTTCTAAAAATAACTTCATATTTTAAGTGGGGCCATTTTTGACGGAGATATGGCCATTAATACAATATATAATTTTAGATGAGTCTGAAGTCATTTTCTTTAAATGCAGTTTTGTTTCAAAAATCGAGCAAATTCTAAAAATACCTTCATATTTTAAGTGGGGCCATTTTTGACGGAGATATGGCCATTAATACAATATATAATTTTAGATGAGTCTGAAGTCATTTTCTTTAAATGCAGTTTTGTTTCAAAAATCGAGCAAATTCTAAAAATACCTTCATATTTTAAAGTGGGGCCATTTTTGACGGAGATATGGCCATTAATACAATATATAATTTTAGATGAGTCTGAAGTCATTTTCTTTAAATGCAGTTTTGTTTCAAAAATCGAGCAAATTCTAAAAATACCTTCATATTTTAAGTGGGGCCATTTTTGACGGAGATATGGCCATTAATACAATATATAATTTTAGATGAGTCTGAAGTCATTTTCTTTAAATGCAGTTTTGTTTCAAAAATCGAGCAAATTCTAAAAATACCTTCATATTTTAAGTGGGGCCATTTTTGACAGAGATATGGCCATTAATACAATATATAATTTTAGATGAGTCTGAAGTCATTTTCTTTAAATGCAGTTTTGTTTCAAAAATCGAGCAAATTCTAAAAATACCTTCATATTTTAAGTGGGGCCATTTTTGACGGAGATATGGCCATTAATACAATATATAATTTTAGATGAGTCTGAAGTCATTTTCTTTAAATGCAGTTTTGTTTCAAAAATCGAGCAAATTCTAAAAATACCTTCATATTTTGAAGTGGGGCCATTTTTGACGGAGATATGGCCATTAATACAATATATAATTTTAGATGAGTCTGAAGTCATTTTCTTTAAATGCAGTTTTGTTTCAAAAATCGAGCAAATTCTAAAAATACCTTCATATTTTAAGTGGGGCCATTTTTGACGGAGATATGGCCATTAATACAATATATAATTTTAGATGAGTCTGAAGTCATTTTCTTTAAATGCAGTTTTGTTTCAAAAATCGAGCAAATTCTAAAAATACCTTCATATTTTAAGTGGGGCCATTTTTGACGGAGATATGGCCATTAATACAATATATAATTTTAGATGAGTCTGAAGTCATTTTCTTTAAATGCAGTTTTGTTTCAAAAATCGAGCAAATTCTAAAAATAACTTCATATTTGAAGTGGGGCCATTTTTGACGGAGATATGGCCATTAATACAATATATAATTTTAGATGAGTCTGAAGTCATTTTCTTTAAATGCAGTTTTGTTTCAAAAAATCGAGCAAATTCTAAAAATACCTTCATATTTTAAGTGGGGCCATTTTTGACGGAGATATGGCCATTAATACAATATATAATTTTAGATGAGTCTGAAGTCATTTTCTTTAAATGCAGTTTTGTTTCAAAAAATCGAGCAAATTCTAAAAATACCTTCATATTTTAAGTGGGGCCATTTTTGACGGAGATATGGCCATTAATACAATATATAATTTTAGATGAGTCTGAAGTCATTTTGTTTAAATGCAGTTTTGTTTAAAAAATCGAGCAAATTCTAAAAATACCTTCATATTTTAAGTGGGGCCATTTTTGACGGAGATATGGCCATTAATACAATATATAATTTTAGATGAGTCTGAAGTCATTTTCTTTAAATGCAGTTTTGTTTCAAAAATCGAGCAAATTCTAAAAATACCTTCATATTTTAAGTGGGGCCATTTTTGACGGAGATATGGCCATTAATACAATATATAATTTTAGATGAGTCTGAAGTTCATTTTTTTATTTTTTTTAATGCAGTTTTGTTTCAAAAATCGAGCAAATTCTAAAAATACCTTCATATTTTAAGGGGGCCATTTTTGACGGAGATATGGCCATTAATACAATATATAATTTTAGATGAGTCTGAAGACATTTTCTTTAAATGCAGTTTTGTTTCAAAAATCGAGCAATTTCTAAAAATACCTTCATATTTGAAGTGGGGCCATTTTTGACGGAGATATGGCCATTAATACAATATATAATTTTAGATGAGTCTGAAGACATTTTCTTTAAATGCAGTTTTGTTTCAAAAATCGAGCAATTTCTAAAAGTACCTTCATATTTTAAGTGGGGCCATTTTTGACGGAGATATGGCCATTAATACAATATATAATTTTAGATGAGTCTGAAGTCATTTTGTTTTAATGCAGTTTTGTTTCAAAAATCGAGCAATTTCTAAAAATAACTTCATATTTTAAGTGGGGCCATTTTTGACGGAGATATGGCCATTAATACAATATATAATTTTAGATGAGTCTGAAGTCATTTTGTTTAAATGCAGTTTTGTTTCAAAAAATCGAGCAAATTCTAAAAATACCTTCATATTTGAAGTGGGGCCATTTTTGACGGAGATATGGCCATTAATACAATATATAATTTTAGATGAGTCTGAAGTCATTTTCTTTAAATGCAGTTTTGTTTCAAAAATCGAGCAATTTCTAAAAATAACTTCATATTTGAAGTGGAAAGGGGGCCATTTTTGACGGAGATATGGCCATTAATACAATATATAATTTTAGATGAGTCTGAAGACATTTTCTTTAAATGCAGTTTTGTTTCAAAAATCGAGCAAATTCTAAAAATACCTTCATTATTTGAGTGGGGCCATTTTTGACGGAGATATGGCCATTAATACAATATATAATTTTAGATGAGTCTGAAGTCATTTTCTTTAAATGCAGTTTTGTTTCAAAAATCGAGCAAATTCTAAAAATACCTTCATATTTGAAGTGGGGCCATTTTTGACGGAGATATGGCCATTAATATAATATATAATTTTAGATGAGTCTGAAGTCATTTTCTTTAAATGCAGTTTTGTTTCAAAAATCGAGCAATTTTCAAAAGTAACTTCATATTTGAAGTGGGGCCATTTTTGACGGAGATATGGCCATTAATACAATATATAATTTTAGATGAGTCTGAAGACATTTTCTTTAAATGCAGTTTTGTTTAAAAAATCGAGCAAATTCTAAAAATACCTTCATATTTGAAGTGGGGCCATTTTTGACGGAGATATGGCCATTAATACAATATATAATTTTAGATGAGTCTGAAGACATTTTCTTTAAATGCAGTTTTGTTTCGAAAATCGAGCAAATTCCAAAAATACCTTCAGATTTTAAGTGGGGCCATTTTTGACAGAGATATGGCCATTAATATAATATATAATTTTAGATGAGTCTGAAGTCATTTTCTTTAAATGCAGTTTTGTTTCAAAAAATCGAGCAAATTCTAAAAATAACTTCATATTTGAAGTGGGGCCATTTTTGACGGAGATATGGCCATTAATACAATATATAATTTTAGATGAGTCTGAAGATCATTTTTTTTAAATATAAAAATAAAAAAAAAAAGAGTTTTGTTTCAAAAATCGAGCAAATTCTAAAAATACCTTCATATTTTAATTTTGAGAGATATCTAATACAATAATATAATTTTAGATGAGTCTGAAGTCATTTTCTTTAAATGCAGTTTTGTTTCAAAAAATCGAGCAATTTCTAAAAATAACTTCATATTTGAAGTGGGGCCATTTTTGACGGAGATATGGCCATTAATACAATATATAATTTTAGATGAGTCTGAAGTCATTTTCTTTAAATGCAGTTTTGTTTCAAAAATCGAGCAAATTCTAAAAATACCTTCATATTTTAAGTGGGGCCATTTTTGACGGAGATATGGCCATTAATACAATATATAATTTTAGATGAGTCTGAAGTCATTTTCTTTAAATGCAGTTTTGTTTCAAAAATCGAGCAAATTCTAAAAATACCTTCATATTTTAAGTGGGGCCATTTTTGACGGAGATATGGCCATTAATACAATATATAATTTTAGATGAGTCTGAAGTCATTTTCTTTAAATGCAGTTTTGTTTCAAAAATCGAGCAAATTCTAAAAATAACTTCATATTTTAAGTGGGGCCATTTTTGACGGAGATATGGCCATTAATACAATATATAATTTTAGATGAGTCTGAAGTCATTTTCTTTAAATGCAGTTTTGTTTCAAAAATCGAGCAAATTCTAAAAATAACTTCATATTTTAAGTGGGGCCATTTTTGACGGAGATATGGCCATTAATACAATATATAATTTTAGATGAGTCTGAAGTCATTTTCTTTAAATGCAGTTTTGTTTCAAAAATCGAGCAAATTCTAAAAATACCTTCATATTTTAAGTGGGGCCATTTTTGACGGAGATATGGCCATTAATACAATATATAATTTTAGATGAGTCTGAAGTCATTTTCTTTAAATGCAGTTTTGTTTCAAAAATCGAGCAAATTTCTAAAAATACCTTCATATTTGATAGTGGGGCCATTTTTTGACGGAGATATAGCCATTAATACAATATATAATTTTAGATGAGTCTGAAGTCATTTTGTTTAAATGCAGTTTTGTTTAAAAAATCGAGCAAATTCTAAAAATACCTTCATATTTTAAGTGGGGCCATTTTTGACGGAGATATGGCCATTAATACAATATATAATTTTAGATGAGTCTGAAGTCATTTTCTTTAAATGCAGTTTTGTTTCAAAAAATCGAGCAATTTTCAAAAATACCTTCATATTTTAAGTGGGGCCATTTTTGACGGAGATATGGCCATTAATACAATATATAATTTTAGATGAGTCTGAAGTCATTTTCTTTAAATGCAGTTTTGTTTCAAAAATCGAGCAAAGTCTAAAAATACCTTCATTATTTGAAGTGGGGCCATTTTTGACGGAGATATGGCCATTAATATAATATATAATTTTAGATGAGTCTGAAGTCATTTTCTTTAAATGCAGTTTTGTTTCAAAAATCGAGCAAATTCTAAAAATACCTTCATATTTTAAGTGGGGCCAATTTTGACAGAGATATGGCCATTAATATAATATATAATTTTAGATGAGTCTGAAGTCATTTTCTTTAAATGCAGTTTTGTTTCAAAAATCGAGCAAATTCTAAAAAGTACCTTCATATTTGAAGTGGGGCCATTTTTGACGGAGATATGGCCATTAATACAATATATAATTTTAGATGAGTCTGAAGACATTTTCTTTAAATGCAGTTTTGTTTAAAAAATCGAGCAATTTCTAAAAATACCTTCATAATTTGAAGTGGGGCCATTTTTGACGGAGATATGGCCATTAATACAATATATAATTTTAGATGAGTCTGAAGTCATTTTCTTTAAATGCAGTTTTGTTTCAAAAATCGAGCAAATTCTAAAAATACCTTCATATTTTAAGTGGGGCCATTTTTGACGGAGATATGGCCATTAATACAATATATAATTTTAGATGAGTCTGAAGTCATTTTGTTTAAATGCAGTTTTGTTTCAAAAATCGAGCAAATTCTAAAAATAACTTCATATTTTAAAGTGGGGCCATTTTTGACGGAGATATGGCCATTAATACAATATATAATTTTAGATGAGTCTGAAGTCATTTTCTTTAAATGCAGTTTTGTTTCAAAAATCGAGCAAATTCTAAAAATACCTTCATATTTTAAGTGGGGCCATTTTTGACGGAGATATGGCCATTAATACAATATATAATTTTAGATGAGTCTGAAGACATTTTCTTTAAATGCAGTTTTGTTTAAAAAATCGAGCAATTTCTAAAAGTAACTCCATATTTGTATAAATTGGATTGGATAAATTTGGATGAGTCTGAAGACATTTTCTTTAAATGCAGTTTTGTTTCAAAAATAGAGCAAATTCTAAAAATACCTTCATATTTGAAGTGGGGCCATTTTTGACGGAGATATGGCCATTAATACAATATATAATTTTAGATGTGTCTGAAGTCATTTTCTTTAAATGCAGTTTTGTTTCAAAAATCGAGCAATTCCTAATAGTAACTTCATATTTTATGTGGGGACATTTTTGACGTAGATATGGCCATTAATACAATATATAAGTTTAGATGATGT
>JAEIFX010000506.1:0-11996 GCA_018904325.1 Drosophila murphyi | reverse complement strand
TGCCACTCTTCGTTTGGTATCCTGCCCTATTGCTTTGAACATACTCGTCTGAATGTCTGTGGACGTGCGTCGGTGCGTCTGCTGACCGCGCGGTAGCGAAGTGAGTGGTGGGCCTCACTGGCTAGTTGCGTGCTGCAGCAACCCTTTCATTCGATTCGCATCATCCCTCCACTGCTCCGACACCCCACCCCTTCGCAAAACGAATAAGCCAGCAACGGTGACTTGGTGTTCACAATGGACACATCTTCTCCGGTGCCGGATACACACGTGCGTGCGACAGACACGTAGCAACGTAATTCACTCCACCCCATCTTGGCACTCTGTCTCCCTCTTCATAAGCAAGACACACTTCCTCCGACACTAGTCCGCCCTCGTCTTCCTCGCACCACTCGTTGCCCTCTCTTCCCAGAAAAGGTTACAGCTGCACTTCGTTGTCTTTTGGCTGCCCTTCCACAGCCCCACCCCACCATACACCACACACAAGTACAAAGACCCATAGCAATGTGTTGCTGCAGGATCGGCATTCTCCTCTACACAGTGGTTCAGTTTGCGGCCGTGGTGTGCATCGTGCTTGGCACGCCCTTCGACCAGTTCCGCTGGAAGGCAGAAGACCGGTTGGGTAACACGCCATGCATGACGTTGTGGGGCTTGAAGGAGAAATGCTACGAGACCGCCTTTGCGATGAAGCCCGACCAGATGTTTGGGAGCTGCAACGATCGCCTGGACCGCTTCAAGGCCGCGGAGGGCCTCGCCATCATCTCATGCGCCGTCTTCGCTGCGGCCCTTCTCGTCGCAGTGGTGTTGGTGTGCTGCTGCCCGTGCCTGAAGTGGATCTGCTTGATCCTCAACATCGTCGGTGTGGTGACGGCCTGTGTGGTGTGGGCCTGCATGGCGGACGTCTACAGCAAGAACCGCGGCGACCTCTTCTGTGCTTCCTTCAAGAGTATGGGCTTCAAGTACGGGGCAGGATTTGGGTTGTTCGTTACCGGATGGTGCCTTGACATTGTGGGTATTGTCTGCATCCTTCTCCCGTTCTAGTTGGATCTTGCGTGGAGTGTGAGGGAGTACACCTCAGCATACAGATTAGCTCTGTGGGCACCAACGGACTTCGTACATTTTGTTTCAATGGGCGACCGCAGTTTACAGTTTATTTGGGCTGCGGTTTCCTTTTTTTCGCTTTGCTTCCCCTCTGGCCATCTGTGCACGTAAACCGTATGTGCTACCGCCGACGTGCGCACTGTTTACTAATGGATGGTTGTGAAGCATTCATGCATACACTTGCATATCCATATATATATATATATATATATATCCCCCTCATGTTGTGCAGTTGCTGCCAACGTGTTACTGTACACATGAGGAACTACGCGCACACCGTTCAATGCTACTTGGCCTTGTGAAGTGGGGCGTTGAGGCGGCCGGCTACCGCACTATTTTTATCTGGTAGCCATCTACAGGCGAGGAGCATGGGAGATAGGTAAACCGCTTCTGGACTCTCCATGTGCGTTTTAAATCACAGACGTATGTCTTATACTATAACATAACTGGGTAATGTGTCGTCTCCTCGCTGTAGAAGCAGGAGCTCATAGTATCATAGCCTGATATTCATTCTTCATCGACAATCGATGAACTAGTCATGTCCATGGCCTATGACTGTCACACCGTCTTCCTTCCTTCCTTGGTTCTCACCAGCGGGCCACACCGCGGCAATAGATCCAAAGGGAACAGTATCTAAGAGAAACACTTCGCGTTGGACGCGCACAATGAACGGATTCAGAGGAGCAGCGTCGACTACTCCTTTCTCCAGAGATGCGGGAGCACAGACTCCCTCTCCGTTGCACATCTGACACTCTCGAATCCCTCGGCTTTCTCCCTTTCAAAGTCAGCCGTAGAGGGAATGACCACACCCCGGTAGATGCCGACGCATCCCCCAGGCCGCCCCGAACCGGGTTGGGTAGAGGTAGACCTGCATAGGCCCCGTGCGAAAGCAACATATTTCACTCGCGCACAGAGGGTGTGCCCACTCCGCTTTGTCACCCGCCAACGCGTCGACGTTCAGCAAATGTGACTGTGAGTGTCCATTGGAAGGCGCGTGGTGCCCTCCTCACGGGACGCTACCTGCGCACGTGCTGGTAGCCAAGCCGCACACGACCACCCCGGCGAAGGGCGTGTGCGATGAGGCGAATCCGGAGTCGAAGATCGATGCCTCCGCCCCCTTCCCGCCGCGCACGGTGCAACGATGCGATGGTGATGGAGCGCCTCCGGGCCACCGATTCGTCTGCCATCACCTCCGTCGGTGTCTTCGGTGCCGAGCTCCTGCTCGGCCTGCTGCACCGCTGCTGCTGAGAGGGCCTCTGCTGGATAGGCCCGATCCTTAGCATCGCGGGCATCTTGACGAGGGCGTTGGATGGGGGAACCTGCGGGTGGCTCCTGCGTTCCTCCCGCCTCCCCCTCTGGTGCTGCTGGCATTTGCGTCTGGGAGGGCAGGCGGTTGGATAGGGCTTTCCTGTCCATCTTTCCTTCCACCCTCTCATTTTCAGGGCAACGTTGATTCTGGAGCGGAGGATAAGGGGTCCGTTTTCTGCCTGTATCTCTGCGCAACATGCTTGCGAAGGACCGCGCATGCCTCGCTCGCTGCCGACGTGCAGAGAGTCCGGGTTCGAAGTACGGCGTTGGCTTTGCGCTGCTGGTGGGTGGTGCTTCGGCGTTGTGGCCATGCCGAGAGTGGCTGAGCGGTGGGGTGTGTGTGCGATGGTAACGCCCCACCTCTCCCCCGCCCCTCCCCCATTGCTGCGGCTTCTGTACTGCCACTTCCTTTTTCTGTTCATTTCTTAGCGAGAGGCGGAGGAAGTGCGCCCCTGCAGCCCACCACGACCGCGCACGCACCCGAGTATGTAGAGCTGATACACATCCCTACCGCGCTATACAGCACATGTGCGGGGCCCGGACACACTTTGTATCCGTACCACTACGGACGTGCACGTGATCGGTTAGGTTTCCCTTTGCGTTGTTCTTTGTTGGCTTTCCTCTCGTTCTGTACGAACGGTTGTGTGCATTCGCGTTGATACGCTGCATGCAACGATGCTGGTGATTATTACCCTCCCCCTCCCAGGAAACTATTTGTTACTTCTAAAGCGTGAAAAAAGCACCGCGCAAACACCATTATGGGCGGCGTGCGCCATCGACAGAGCCGACAATGAACTTGTTCCTTTGCCCGATCTGCGTGACACACATCTTGCAATACCGTGCGTAGCACTTCGCTACCAAGGTCGACCTCCCATCTACGGAGTTGCACACACGCACGCACAATATACCGACAGTCCTTTGGCAGGCGAAAGCTGCGTACCATCGAAAAGAAGGAACACAAGCATATGCGCTGCATTGGCACGCTGCTCACAACCGGCCGTTCCAGGTGGTTGCCCTCGAGGACTTCGTGACAGGTACACCCCTCGGCCAGTTTGAGGCGCGCCGCGCCGACGCCACCAGCGGGCAGCACACATGCATCACGCTCTGTGGCACCAAGTGTACCCCTCGCCGGTGGGGCAGGGGCAGGGGCAGCACTCACGGGATCTTGTTTTGCATGCCACTCTTCGTTTGGTATCCTGCCCTATTGCTTTGAACATACTCGTCTGAATGTCTGTGGACGTGCGTCGGTGCGTCTGCTGACCGCGCGGTAGCGAAGTGAGTGGTGGGCCTCACTGGCTAGTTGCGTGCTGCAGCAACCCTTTCATTCGATTCGCATCATCCCTCCACTGCTCCGACACCCCACCCCTTCGCAAAACGAATAAGCCAGCAACGGTGACTTGGTGTTCACAATGGACACATCTTCTCCGGTGCCGGATACACACGTGCGTGCGACAGACACGTAGCAACGTAATTCACTCCACCCCATCTTGGCACTCTGTCTCCCTCTTCATAAGCAAGACACACTTCCTCCGACACTAGTCCGCCCTCGTCTTCCTCGCACCACTCGTTGCCCTCTCTTCCCAGAAAAGGTTACAGCTGCACTTCGTTGTCTTTTGGCTGCCCTTCCACAGCCCCACCCCACCATACACCACACACAAGTACAAAGACCCATAGCAATGTGTTGCTGCAGGATCGGCATTCTCCTCTACACAGTGGTTCAGTTTGCGGCCGTGGTGTGCATCGTGCTTGGCACGCCCTTCGACCAGTTCCGCTGGAAGGCAGAAGACCGGTTGGGTAACACGCCATGCATGACGTTGTGGGGCTTGAAGGAGAAATGCTACGAGACCGCCTTTGCGATGAAGCCCGACCAGATGTTTGGGAGCTGCAACGATCGCCTGGACCGCTTCAAGGCCGCGGAGGGCCTCGCCATCATCTCATGCGCCGTCTTCGCTGCGGCCCTTCTCGTCGCAGTGGTGTTGGTGTGCTGCTGCCCGTGCCTGAAGTGGATCTGCTTGATCCTCAACATCGTCGGTGTGGTGACGGCCTGTGTGGTGTGGGCCTGCATGGCGGACGTCTACAGCAAGAACCGCGGCGACCTCTTCTGTGCTTCCTTCAAGAGTATGGGCTTCAAGTACGGGGCAGGATTTGGGTTGTTCGTTACCGGATGGTGCCTTGACATTGTGGGTATTGTCTGCATCCTTCTCCCGTTCTAGTTGGATCTTGCGTGGAGTGTGAGGGAGTACACCTCAGCATACAGATTAGCTCTGTGGGCACCAACGGACTTCGTACATTTTGTTTCAATGGGCGACCGCAGTTTACAGTTTATTTGGGCTGCGGTTTCCTTTTTTTCGCTTTGCTTCCCCTCTGGCCATCTGTGCACGTAAACCGTATGTGCTACCGCCGACGTGCGCACTGTTTACTAATGGATGGTTGTGAAGCATTCATGCATACACTTGCATATCCATATATATATATATATATATATCCCCGCCTCATGTTGTGCAGTTGCTGCCAACGTGTTACTGTACACATGAGGAACTACGCGCACACCGTTCAATGCTACTTGGCCTTGTGAAGTGGGGCGTTGAGGCGGCCGGCTACCGCACTATTTTTATCTGGTAGCCATCTACAGGCGAGGAGCATGGGAGATAGGTAAACCGCTTCTGGACTCTCCATGTGCGTTTTAAATCACAGACGTATGCTCTTATACTATAACATAACTGGGTAATGTGTCGTCTCCTCGCTGTAGAAGCAGGAGCTCATAGTATCATAGCCTGATATTCATTCTTCATCGACAATCGATGAACTAGTCATGTCCATGGCCTATGACTGTCACACCGTCTTCCTTCCTTCCTTGGTTCTCACCAGCGGGCCACACCGCGGCAATAGATCCAAAGGGAACAGTATCTAAGAGAAACACTTCGCGTTGGACGCGCACAATGAACGGATTCAGAGGAGCAGCGTCGACTACTCCTTTCTCCAGAGATGCGGGAGCACAGACTCCCTCTCCGTTGCACATCTGACACTCTCGAATCCCTCGGCTTTCTCCCTTTCAAAGTCAGCCGTAGAGGGAATGACCACACCCCGGTAGATGCCGACGCATCCCCCAGGCCGCCCCGAACCGGGTTGGGTAGAGGTAGACCTGCATAGGCCCCGTGCGAAAGCAACATATTTCACTCGCGCACAGAGGGTGTGCCCACTCCGCTTTGTCACCCGCCAACGCGTCGACGTTCAGCAAATGTGACTGTGAGTGTCCATTGGAAGGCGCGTGGTGCCCTCCTCACGGGACGCTACCTGCGCACGTGCTGGTAGCCAAGCCGCACACGACCACCCCGGCGAAGGGCGTGTGCGATGAGGCGAATCCGGAGTCGAAGATCGATGCCTCCGCCCCCTTCCCGCCGCGCACGGTGCAACGATGCGATGGTGATGGAGCGCCTCCGGGCCACCGATTCGTCTGCCATCACCTCCGTCGGTGTCTTCGGTGCCGAGCTCCTGCTCGGCCTGCTGCACCGCTGCTGCTGAGAGGGCCTCTGCTGGATAGGCCCGATCCTTAGCATCGCGGGCATCTTGACGAGGGCGTCGGATGGGGGAACCTGCGGGTGGCTCCTGCGTTCCTCCCGCCTCCCCCTCTGGTGCTGCTGGCATTTGCGTCTGGGAGGGCAGGCGGTTGGATAGGGCTTTCCTGTCCATCTTTCCTTCCACCCTCTCATTTTCAGGGCAACGTTGATTCTGGAGCGGAGGATAAGGGGTCCGTTTTCTGCCTGTATCTCTGCGCAACATGCTTGCGAAGGACCGCGCATGCCTCGCTCGCTGCCGACGTGCAGAGAGTCCGGGTTCGAAGTACGGCGTTGGCTTTGCGCTGCTGGTGGGTGGTGCTTCGGCGTTGTGGCCATGCCGAGAGTGGCTGAGCGGTGGGGTGTGTGTGCGATGGTAACGCCCCACCTCTCCCCGCCCCCTCCCCCATTGCTGCGGCTTCTGTACTGCCACTTCCTTTTTTCTGTTCATTTCTTAGCGAGAGGCGGAGGAAGTGCGCCCCTGCAGCCCACCACGACCGCGCACGCACCCGAGTATGTAGAGCTGATACACATCCCTACCGCGCTATACAGCACATGTGCGGGGCCCGGACACACTTTGTATCCGTACCACTACGGACGTGCACGTGATCGGTTAGGTTTCCCTTTGCGTTGTTCTTTGTTGGCTTTCCTCTCGTTCTGTACGAACGGTTGTGTGCATTCGCGTTGATACGCTGCATGCAACGATGCTGGTGATTATTACCCTCCCCCCTCCCAGGAAACTATTTGTTACTTCTAAAGCGTGAAAAAGCACCGCGCAAACACCATTATGGGCGGCGTGCGCCATCGACAGAGCCGACAATGAACTTGTTCCTTTGCCCGATCTGCGTGACACACATCTTGCAATACCGTGCGTAGCACTTCGCTACCAAGGTCGACCTCCCATCTACGGAGTTGCACACACGCACGCACAATATACCGACAGTCCTTTGGCAGGCGAAAGCTGCGTACCATCGAAAAGAAGGAACACAAGCATATGCGCTGCATTGGCACGCTGCTCACAACCGGCCGTTCCAGGTGGTTGCCCTCGAGGACTTCGTGACAGGTACACCCCTCGGCCAGTTTGAGGCGCGCCGCGCCGACGCCACCAGCGGGCAGCACACATGCATCACGCTCTGTGGCACCAAGTGTACCCCTCGCCGGTGGGGCAGGGGCAGGGGCAGCACTCACGGGATCTTGTTTTGCATGCCACTCTTCGTTTGGTATCCTGCCCTATTGCTTTGAACATACTCGTCTGAATGTCTGTGGACGTGCGTCGGTGCGTCTGCTGACCGCGCGGTAGCGAAGTGAGTGGTGGGCCTCACTGGCTAGTTGCGTGCTGCAGCAACCCTTTCATTCGATTCGCATCATCCCTCCACTGCTCCGACACCCCACCCCTTCGCAAAACGAATAAGCCAGCAACGGTGACTTGGTGTTCACAATGGACACATCTTCTCCGGTGCCGGATACACACGTGCGTGCGACAGACACGTAGCAACGTAATTCACTCCACCCCATCTTGGCACTCTGTCTCCCTCTTCATAAGCAAGACACACTTCCTCCGACACTAGTCCGCCCTCGTCTTCCTCGCACCACTCGTTGCCCTCTCTTCCCAGAAAAAGGTTACAGCTGCACTTCGTTGTCTTTTGGCTGCCCTTCCACAGCCCCACCCCACCATACACCACACACAAGTACAGTGACCCATAGCAATGTGTTGCTGTAAGACCGGCATTCTCCTCTACACAGTGGTTCAGTTTGCGGCCATGGTGTGCATCGTGCTTGGCACGCCCTTCGACCAGTTCCGCTGGAAGGCAGAAGACCGGTTGGGTAACACGCCATGCATGACGTTGTGGGGCTTTCAGTCCTCTGCTACCAGTACCCGGTTTCGATGAAGCCCGACAAGTTGTTCCAGTCTTGCAACGATCGCCTGGACCTCTTCAAGGCCGCGGAGGGCCTAGCCATCATCTCATGCGCCGTCTTCGCTGCGGCCTTTTTAGTCGCAGTGCTGTTAGTGTGCTGCTGCCCTGGTGCCTGAAGTGGATCTGCTTGATCCTCAACATCGTCGGTGTGGTGACGGCCTGTGTGGTGTGGGCCTGCATGGCGGACCCTCCACAAAAAACACCGCGGCCCTCTTCTGTGCTTCCTTCAAGAGTATGGGCTTCAAGTACACGGGGCAGGATTTGGGCTGTTCGTTACCGGATGGTGCCTTGACATCGTGGGTATTTTCTGCATTCCTTCTCCCGTTCTAAGAAGTAGGTGACAGGGCGAGGGAACACAGCAGTGATCTACATTCATTCCTTTGTTGCTGGAGTGTTTTTGCAGTCCGCCTATTCTATAATCGACATTTAACTTTCATATGTTTCTGGAAACAACTAAGCGGCAAGACACCGCATTTAATTGATAGCAGAGTTACTTCCCATCCTTAATAGCCTGCAGTCGCTTGTTCTCATCCAGTTTACCCTCGCCAGTGGGGCAGGGGCAGGGGCAGCACTCACGGGATCTTGTTTTGCATGCCACTCTTCGTTTGGTATCCTGCCCTATTGCTTTGAACATACTCGTCTGAATGTCTGTGGACGTGCGTCGGTGCGTCTGCTGACCGCGCGGTAGCGAAGTGAGTGGTGGGCCTCACTGGCTAGGTTGCGTGCTGCAGCAACCCTTTCATTCGATTCGCATCATCCCTCCACTGCTCCGACACCCCACCCTTCGCAAAAACGAATAAGCCAGCAACGGTGACTTGGTGTTCACAATGGACACATCTTCTCCGGTGCCGGATACACACGTGCGTGCGACAGACACGTAGCAACGTAATTCACTCCACCCCATCTTGGCACTCTGTCTCCCTCTTCATAAGCAAGACACACTTCCTCCGACACTAGTCCGCCCTCGTCTTCCTCGCACCACTCGTTGCCCTCTCTTCCCAGAAAAGGTTACAGCTGCACTTCGTTGTCTTTTGGCTGCCCTTCCACAGCCCCACCCCACCATACACCACACACAAGTACAAAGACCCATAGCAATGTGTTGCTGCAGGATCGGCATTTTCCTCTACACAGTGGTTCAGTTTGCGGCCGTGGTGTGCATCGTGCTTGGCACGCCCTTCGACCAGTTCCGCTGGAAGGCAGAAGACCGGTTGGGTAACACGCCATGCATGACGTTGTGGGGCTTGAAGGAGAAATGCTACGAGACCGCCTTTGCGATGAAGCCCGACCAGATGTTTGGGAGCTGCAACGATCGCCTGGACCGCTTCAAGGCCGCGGAGGGCCTCGCCATCATCTCATGCGCCGTCTTCGCTGCGGCCCTTCCGTCGCAGTGGTGTTGGTGTGCTGCTGCCCGTGCCTGAAGTGGATCTGCTTGATCCTCAACATCGTCGGTGTGGTGACGGCCTGTGTGGTGTGGGCCTGCATGGTGGACGTCTACAGCAAGAACCGCGGCGACCTCTTCTGTGCTTCCTTCAAGAGTATGGGCTTCAAGTACGGGGCAGGATTTGGGTTGTTCGTTACCGGATGGTGCCTTGACATTGTGGGTATTGTCTGCATCCTTCTCCCGTTCTAGTTGGATCTTGCGTGGAGTGTGAGGGAGTACACCTCAGCATACAGATTAGCTCTGTGGGCACCAACGGACTTCGTACATTTTGTTTCAATGGGCGACCGCAGTTTACAGTTTATTTGGGCTGCGGTTTCTTTTTTTCGCTTTGCTTCCCCTCTGGCCATCTGTGCACGTAAACCGTATGTGCTACCGCCGACGTGCGCACTGTTTACTAATGGATGGTTGTGAAGCATTCATGCATACACTTGCATATCCATATATATATATATATATATATATATATATCCCCCCTCATGTTGTGCAGTTGCTGCCAACGTGTTACTGTACACATGAGGAACTACGCGCACACCGTTCAATGCTACTTGGCCTTGTGAAGTGGGGCGTTGAGGCGGCCGGCTACCGCACTATTTTTATCTGGTAGCCATCTACAGGCGAGAGCATGGGAGATAGGTAAACCGCTTCTGGACTCTCCATGTGCGTTTTAAATCACAGACGTATGTCTTATACTATAACATAACTGGGTAATGTGTCGTCTCCTCGCTGTAGAAGCAGGAGCTCATAGTATCATAGCCTGATATTCATTCTTCATCGACAATCGATGAACTAGTCATGTCCATGGCCTATGACTGTCACACCGTCTTCCTTCCTTCCTTGGTTCTCACCAGCGGGCCACACCGCGGCAATAGATCCAAAGGGAACAGTATCTAAGAGAAACACTTCGCGTTGGACGCGCACAATGAACGGATTCAGAGGAGCAGCGTCGACTACTCCTTTCTCAGAGATGCGGGAGCACAGACTCCCTCTCCGTTGCACATCTGACACTCTCGAATCCTCGGCTTTCTCCTTTCAAAGTCAGCCGTAGAGGGGAATGACCACACCCCGGTAGATGCCGACGCATCCCCCAGGCCGCCCCGAACCGGGTTGGGTAGAGGTAGACCTGCATAGGCCCCGTGCGAAAGCAACATATTTCACTCGCGCACAGAGGGTGTGCCCTCCCGCTTTTGTCACCCGCCAACGCGTCGAGGTTCAGCAAATGTGACTGTGAGTGTCCATTGGAAGGCGCGTGGTGCCCTCCTCACGGGACGCTACCTGCGCACGTGCTGGTAGCCAAGCCGCACACGACCACCCCGGCGAAGGGCGTGTCGATGAGGCGAATCCGGAGTCGAAGATCGATGCCTCCGCCCCCCTTCCCCGCCGCGCACGGTGCAACGATGCGATGGTGATGGAGCGCCTCCGGGCCACCGATTCGTCTGCCATCACCTCCGTCGGTGTCTTCGGTGCCGAGCTCCTGCTCGGCCTGCTGCACCGCTGCTGCTGAGAGGGCCTCTGCTGGATAGGCCCGATCCTTAGCATCGCGGGCATCTTGACGAGGGCGTCGGATGGGGAACCTGCGGGTGGCTCCTGCGTTCCTCCGCCTCCCCCTCTGGTGCTGCTGGCATTTGCGTCTGGGAGGGCAGGCGGTTGGATAGGGCTTTCCTGTCCATTTTCCTTCCACCCTCTCATTTTCAGGGCAACGTTGATTCTGGAGCGGAGGATAGGGGTCCGTTTTCTGCCTGTATCTCTGCGCAACATGCTTGCGAAGGACCGCGCATGCCTCGCTCGCCGACGTGCAGAGTCCGGTTCGAAGTACGGCGTTGGCTTTGCGCTGCTGGTGGGTGGGTGCTTCGGCGTTGTGGCCGTGCCGAGTGGCTGAGCGGTGGGGTGTGTGTGCGATGGTAACGCCCCACCTCTCCCCGCCCTCCCCCATTGCTGCGGCTTCTGTACTGCCACTTCCTTTTTCTGTTCATTTCTTGGCGAGAGGCGGAGGAAGTGCGCCCCTGCAGCCCACCACGACCGCGCACGCACCCGAGGTATGTAGGGCTGATGCACATCCCTACCGCGCTATACAGCACATGTGCGGGGCCCGGACACACTTTGTATCCGTACCACTACGGACGTGCACGTGATCGGTTAGGTTTCCCTTTGCGTTGTTCTTTGTTGGCTTTCCTCTCGTTCTGTACGAACGGTTGTGTGGCATTCGCGTTGATACGCTGCATGCAACGATGCTGAGTGATTATTACCCTCCCCCTCCCAGGAAACTATTTGTTACTTCTAAAGCGTGAAAAGCACCGCGCAAACACCGAGGGCGGCGTGCGCCATCGACTCACAATGAACTCGTTCCCTTTGCCCGATCTGCGTGACACACATCTTGCAATACCGTGCGTAGCACTTCACTACAAGGTCGACCTCCCATCTACGGGTTCACACACACACGCACGCACAATATACCGACAGTCCTTTGGCAGGCGAAAGCTGCGTACCATCGAAAAGAAGGAACACAAGCATATGCGCAGCATTGGCACGCTGCTCACAACCGGCCGTTCCGGGTGGCTGCCCTCGAGGACTTCGTGACAGGTACACCCCTCGGCCAGTTTGAGGCGCGCCGCGCCGACGCCACCAGCGGGCAGCACATGCATCACGCTCTGTGGCCAAGCGTACCCCCTCGCCGGTGGGGCA